>ONZP01000130.1:0-104946 GCA_900312805.1 Fusarium torulosum
CCGTTGACGTGTGATATCGCAGAGAGACGAAGCGTGGGGTTTGATTGTCTCAAGACCCTCGTCTACAGATTGCTGCCACGTTTGAGAATCAAGATTATCTTTATGGGGGAAAGAGAGCTGAAAAATAGTGTAATGTTTTCTTTTTCTTGCTACGCATGGAATGAATCAGACGAAACTCAGCTGATATGCGTTGATACAGATTGAACAGTTCTGAGTCTAATCAGTACAACTGAGAAGTGTTGATAGGGGCTTGACGTGGATGTTCAAACTTCAAGCCTCGCCGTTGATGTTCACCATTACGTAGCCAGATAGATTTGTTCCCCGTGGCGTGGTGTATCCTTCGTCAAATCATAAATGCTCGTAAGATGTGGATCGATGGGCAAAGAAAAGACGGCATCTTGATCGGAAACAAACTTGGGCTCACTGATCGTCGTGTGTAAATGCGGAGAAGGATCCAAGAGGGAGGGTTGATCCGATTTACCAGACGAGGCTAAACTACAAAGGATTATTCCATTACGGTGGTCGATGTGTAAAGCCGTTCGATTGCATTACCTACCACAAAACCCTATCCGCATCTATATCTAAGTTTATGTCTATATCTGGGGTATTGATGTGACATGGCTGAAGCATCAGCTTTTCTGTGTCTGTCTGTCCCTTGCATCTTGGCTATCGGGTAACAAATCTAATGAAGAGAATTTTGAGCTGAACAGCTCATCTCAGCCTTGGCTGATACGATGAGTTAGATTTCAATGTGTGATACGAGAGAGTGGTAATGGCGTAATGCATCTCTGTAATTTATCCAGATCGTCTTAGCAACAGACTGACTTGGCGAGATATCAAGCCAATCGCTCAGTCTCTTGGCTATTGCACTTAGAGCAAATCGTCACCAAACATTCAGGTCCAAATTCAAGAAAGAAACAACCTTCTTTTGCTTCTTTTTGAGCTACTGTACGTCTCACACGTGAATGAAGCATAATTGCACGCATCATCCCGTTGACGTGAGTCGCTGGCGTCACCCAGATAAGAGAATTCAGCGCCTGCCATTGGCTCCAGCAGTCGGAAGCCGTCCAAAACGAGTCGTCCCAGTTGGTAGTTGGCGTCTCTCACGTGTAAAGTGCACTCTAATTTTCTACTTTCCTTATCAGAAGGCTGTGAGGTAGTTAGTTTTAGTGGGAGGGGGGGGGAGAGGCTGGCTCGGTACCTTCCAGTTCGTGTGAGTAAAAAGGTTGTTTAATGAGAACAAGGGTTTGATTGCTAAAATCATGGACACATCAAAATTCGCTGGCCAATCAGACGCACGTACCATTTTACCAGCGGACTTTCTCATCCTTTGATGTATCTTAATTATTTTGCAAAAACCCATGTAAAAGTCTCAGTTATTGTCCTATTTATTTATTATTTACCTTCTTCAAGTTTAGATTTGTCTATGGCTACTACTAAGTGAATGTGTAGGCCGGTCACTTTCTTCAGTTTACTTTTCATTATCCCGGACTTGTAAATCCGATCTTGAAACCCCATTCACAGCTTGGCTTACAGGCGGGTTTGTCCTGCATCTGAAAGCTTAGCCCTTGTATTCCGGGGCATCCCGGTAGAACGGCGAGCGGCAGGCGGATGCTGTGTTCCGTACCGTTGCTTCGGGGGCATTTGGGTCCGCTCCGAGTTTGGATGTCGGGTCATTTCTCAGCACAGATCAGATGTAGATATAGATAGATGAATACAGATACAGCAGATACGGTGAGTATCTCGGCGATTCCGTTCTAGCAAGGCATGGTTGTCTTTGACAATTCCACTCATGGACCTCATTTTGTAAACCGAAAATATCTAACATCTTTAGATAGTTCATCATTATCATGTCTCCTACAATGACATCTCCCATGAATATCAATACATATAAAAAACTTCAATACCCAGTTAAAACAGCATCATCCCCAGGTTTTAGCCCATCCAATCAAGTCCCTCTCTCACACAAGCCGATGCTGATCAGACATAATGCTCTCCGTCTTATCTGCCCTTGCAGCCTCTCGACCAATCAAGTGCCACTTAAACATCAAATCAACACAAATTGCACTTGGTAATGTCGCAACAAGGTTTCTCTGCCCGTCCCTCCCACACGCCCTCCTTCCCTTCTTCGCTATCTTTACTATCCTCACTCCTCCTCTTTCTCTTCTAGAAGGCCTTACTTTTTATTGCCGTACGTACTTTCTTTCCTCTGCTGAGCTCTGCTCTGCTGTGCTTGCCCTTCTCCCCGGGTCGGACTGCGGGGTGGCTCTGCTTCGTCCCGCCGACCCGGAACCCCGAGATACGGGCCTATTCACGTTTTGCATTTACACTTACACTTTAGAGTAAAATAATTCATAATTGTCAACATTCCCGAGGTAAACTAGAGCAAAAGGCTGTGCTCCGGCCTCGGCTCCAGCGTTTGTTCTCCAACATCAAGCCTGCTTCTCCCGATACTTGATAATCCCTAATTCCCTATGTCGTTCTTATGACTCGTGATTTACCAGCTCGAAGTACCTCGTGTGCGCTCGCAAGTTCTGTTCGTTCATATGGTATTGTCCCAACCACCAAGTCGACCATTTGTTACTCAAGAAAAAGCCAATGCCCACGATGAGGAATGATCAGATCCACATGTGCAGTAATAAGACAGTATCCGTACAACAGCTGCATGCCATAACAAATGGTCACCCGTTAAGATCGGCGCCAACGGTCATTGCCAAGAGATAGGCACAAGAAAATTCCCCGTGGAAACCCCAGAAGAGTAAATTGCCTTACCTACGCTTATAGTTCCGAAACGCCAGAACCCCCTACCCTAATCCAAGAAGCACAATGAAAGCGTCCACCGGGTATCGATAAGCCAGTAGACTCCCAGGGAAGAAAACAGAAGAGAGAAACATAACTAAGCAGAAACGCCTTGGGTTCAGAAAATGCATAGCTTGCCCGTTTGCTCCTCCCGCGTCAGCTCATATGACAAGATGTCGTGGTTTCGATAGTGCAGCATCAGCCGATATCGCCGGGGCATCGCTGGCCCTCCACCTCCGACCTTACCTCCGATATCATCTCCCACCTGAACTGGGCCCAGGGCCATTCCATGCATAGGTCGCAGCGTCTTGCGATGCTCCATCTCGTCAGATCCTGTCGGCAGCACCCACTCCACCCGAAATCCGTGCTCCCAGCTTCTCTCGTCGCGATCCGTATTGATGGCCTTCCGTGTCAGTGTTAGAAGCACAACACGTCCAGTAGGCGACCCAATGGCCATGAGTGAGAGTTCAGGGGCCATGGCAATCATGTTCAGCCTGCTCGTTGCATGGAAATGAGGATGTAGCCCGGGGTCTCTAAAGCGTCCAAACTTGAGAGCGTCCGGGCAAATGACGCCAATTTCCGACTGCGAATTCCTGCTGAAGAACGGGGAGAACGAGCGCAACTCGATGTCTTTCTCGTAAGTGCGTAACAGAAACAGCTTTCTCCCGAGATCTGTCAAATGAGCCTCTGACGCCAAAGAATGCTGGTTGGGCTCGCAACGCCTTGCCAGGAAAGTCATCATCTCGTGCGCATTCCGAGGAGTTGGGTAGACCTTGTTGTTATGAGGAAAGTATGTCATGTCAAGCATATAAGGCGTCGCTTCATCCTCTTGAGCGGCCTCGTCCATATACTTCCTTTCGTCTCGACGCTCCTTTTTGAAATCTTCTTGCTTTAATATCGCATCCCAACCATACAAGTTATCGGGTGGACTAGCTGCTGACTGGCCAGCATTATGCCCTTGGTCCTGTTTTTGTGCCTGTGAATGCGCATGAGCCTGGGCCTGGGCCTGGGCCTGGGCTTGAACCTGGAAATAGCTCAAGGTGTTCCAATCTGTAGCTGTCACGATAGCGTCTTCCTCCGAATCGACTATCGAAGCGACTTCTGAGTCACCATGTTCGATGCCTTCGTCTTCGCTTTCCTCCTCTGTATCTTCAAATTCGTCCTCGCCCGCATCATCACTTCCGTCGCTTCCCATTAGGTCCACCGGTTCCTGCATCGCAAAGCCTGGCTGAAACATTCCGGGATCCCAAGGGAGATGTGGTGGTTGGCCAGGCTGATTCAGTGGTCTCAGCCTACTATGCGGGTTATCGGGAATGTTAGTCAGTGCGCTTCTGACATTCACCAGTGGTTGACTGCAGCCGTTGCTTGCTGGGACAAATTCGAGTCGATTCGTAGGCACGCCAAAAAGTTCTTCCGTAGTCTTGACCTTCAGGAAATCCCCTTCGTCGAGTGCAAATATTCCCCATCCTCTGGATGGTCCTGGATAGAACTCTTCGCTTCTCAGTAGATCTGAACATAGCGGTTGAAGAGCTATAGGGCCTTTGTTCCCTTGCCAAATATCGGCCAACCATGCAGTTCCCCTGATATCAACGGCGCAGACCCGTTGAGCGTTGCCTTGAAAGTCGTTAACGAAACAGATGTTAGGCATGTTTTCCGCCTTGGGAGGTAGCCGAATCACGATTCGCCAATTCCGAGTCCGTGTCTGGATGTTCAGCTGCGCCATACGGGACCAACTCGCCCTGCGGTTTGGAGGATCCTGGGTTAGGGCCAGAGCAAAGACTACGACCTCGTGACGGTTCGAGCTGACGGCAATCAAGCGAGATTTCTGATGTATAGCCAAACCCCAAGCTGACCTCCCAACATTTTCGTGAAAGAACTGTTTCGGAACCGATGTGTGCGACGTATCGGTCGTGCCACGGCGTGAGAATATTCGTTTGGCAATTTGTTCAGTGTAGTACGCAACCACATCGCCGTCATCGTAGCACGCCAGAACTATTTCTTGATCACCAAGGAGCCCGGTAATCATCTGGTTCACCGTGTGCGGCCTTGTATGATCCATCTCACCACCCACTAGCCGGGCCACGGTACTCGCTTTGGGCTTAAGTTGTAAGTCGGGTTGGCGCGGGAGTGCCTGGCTCGGAGCGGCGCGGGGTCTGTAGACGAATATTCGACCTTGATAAGCAGAGAAGTAAAGCTAGGATAGGTCGTCAGCATCGTGGTAGGATTCGAGGACAATTGACCATGGTCACACATTGTACACCTGGGATAGGGCAGTCAGGTTGCCTCTGAACTTCTGCATGGAGGGTATCAATCGATATATGGAAGTTCTGCCACTTCTTTCGTCGTCCGAGTCGTTTCCAGGCCAGGTAAATGGTAATTCGGCGTTCTGGGGATGCATGCCCAACGTCACCCGCTCGCGATCCCGCACGGCGGCTCTGGCACCATCGCCAAACTATTTCATCGCAAAACAGGCATAGTCAGTAGGAGAGACACAGCAGAGATACGAGGTAAGAATATGAAGGTATCCTTGACTTACCCGGTCAGTGGCAGTTTGCGCATAGCATTTCCCGACGGATATTGGCTGGAAGTTGCGTTTATTAGGTTGTTGGCTTTCCATCAGCATTCAATCATGCGCGGGGGGATGGCCTTGCCGAGGTGTTGCAACTAAGCATAGGCGGTTGTGATGGGGTGAGTGATACCGCCAAGGGCGATGGAAAGGTACTTTGCTGTGTGCTGCTGTGACTTTTTGAAGGACAAGAGAGATAAGAATGTTATGCAGAATTTGAGTACTGAGTACGCTGCGCGAAAGTGTATGAGTTAAACAACACAGGACACAGGGCATAGCATAGCCTGCACAAGCACATGCACATCCAGCTCAACCTCAATCGCGCTTCTTGTATCCGTAGAGAGGATCCGATGCGAGTGACCAAATCGAGAGTCGCGGGGTGCGGTCCGTCAATCCCTGTTATCGATAAGCACTTGGTGAGGTAGGTCAAGGTAGCTTTACGCCTTACAATTTGCACGTAGGGTAGACTGTGTAAGATATGATAGAAACGTTGAACTCTATTTGTTTGTCATTCGCGGGGCTTGTGATGCAGCAGAGTGGAGATGCTGCAGATATTGGAGGTTCATTCAATGTTTGGTTTGGTCAATGATTCGGTTGTAGGTTAAAGGGACGGTTAAATTGTTCTGCCAAGGCTATCATTTCATGATTGTTTGAAAACTATACGCATGAAGCCGTTCCAATTAGACGGTAAAACACGAAATGCCAAGTAAGAGACCTCACCTATTTATATGGCAGTTTATAAACGTGTCCACATGTCCCATCACATGGCACCATGATCACAGATCCAGTACCATCATAATTCAATTCCGCTATACAAGTATACAAGGTATATCCTCCAAATTCAATAAATCCAATCTCATTTCTCCATTGTCATCAACATATATCATCAACATCCTCAAGCCGACATGAGCTCCAACATATCCTTCATGCGGTAGTCAAGCACCGGCGTCTTCCAATCATCCTGCAACAGCCCATACCTCTCCGTTGCATTCCCCTTTGGCTTCCGCGCGTTGAGCGCCCAGTATCCAAAATCAGCGTCCATCGCCTCGAGGAATCGCATCAAGTGCTGCCAGTAGTTGGCGTCGCCTACAGACGGCTGCACAGGCGCGCCAATCTCGCCAACCCACACGGGGGCGATCTGCTTTTCGAGGATGTACGCCCAGTTGTGTCTCATCGTCTTTGCGAATGAGGTGTAGTCGCGCTGGAGGAAGCGGCCCTCCCAGCTGCCCCAGCCGGACCAGGCGTAGACGTGTGCTGAGTATACTAACCGGTGGTTGACGTCCAAAAGGATAGGACGCTTGCACACGCTGGACAGATCGTTGGAGGATTCTGTGCCCTCGACGATGACGAGCCAGTCTCTGTTCATCTGAAGAAGTCGGTTGCCGCATCTCTCAGCGGCTGGCGCCCATTTAGACCACGGCATAGTTCCCCATAGACCGCGGATCTCATTCCTCAGATCAACGCCAATGACAAGAGGGTTGTTAATATGCGGCAGCATAATGGTCTCCCAGTGTTGGATCCATTCTTCTTCTGTCTGTTTCACACGACAGATAGAGCCCAGGTGATCGTTAGACCAGCCCGCATCACAGGGATTCGCACCGCAGCACCAGGTAGCACTAGTAATGTGGTTGTTGACAATCACAGCAATGCCCGCTTTCGTCAAGCTTTGCACGATAGTATGGAAAATGTCCAGGGCTTTCAAACCCACCAAATCGGGGTTTGCACGAAGATGCCTCTCGTCAACGACTGGGTTCTCGATGACCAGCTCATCAGCATAAGGTAACCTGACACTGTTGAAGCCAAGTTTCTTGATAGTCTTTGCAATATCATCGCGGTGTTGGATATCTAGGCCTCCAGCAACGAATAATTCATCGCTGGCGCCGTACCAGTTCACCGAGGCCAACTTGAAGCGGCGACCGTTGACATCCACAATATCCCGGCCCCTCGTCCGTAGAGGCAGTGTATAGTTTGTGATATGTAGATGTTCTGGAGGTGGTGGCAGCGGACTCTGGCTAAACCTTTCACTGGCTGCATCAGGGATCCAGCTTCGGTGCAGCGCAGTCTCAATCTTCCAACGATAAACGTATCCAACACCAAGGCAGAGCAACACCGCAGCGAATAGAATGGCAGTACTCGGGCTTATCGAGCAACTGCACATCTTTGCCCGAGTCCGTGTCCGTTTATGTTTCTGTGTTTGCGTCCTCGTCTTTGGCTTCTCGTAATCGGCAAAATGAACATGCCGTTCAGGCTTTGTCGTCGCTTCTAGATCCGAATGCCCGTCTTCATGATTGTCTTCATATTCACTTGGTTGCTCATTTTCTTCCTTAATGGCACGATTCTCCTCAATATCTGTCCAGTCGTTGAGTAAATAGTGCCGTGGGGATTGGGAGTCGAAAGTCGGAGAGCGGGGCCGTGATCTGCCTAAATCATGCGGTAATCGGATGGCGGACCACATGATGGTTATTTCCTGTAGCTTGAGGCTCAAGTCACGTTTTCTGGTCTAGGCCATATCGTAATTCGTCTTTGATTGTGTATCAATATGTGTTTGTCTTTGATAGTAAAGACAGCAATTCGAGGTTTCTGGTATAACTGCTTGGTTTTGAGATATCTCAATACCTCAATAAAGTTGGTCGCGAATATTCGTAAGAACTGGATATGAATGACTACTCAATCGCAGTTTTCCAAAAGGCATCAATCACGTACAACGTGAGAACAAGGCATGAGAAAACACAGCAATTACCACACGAAACGGTTGTCCCGGACCTATTTATCATGCCTCGAGCTCTCACGCAATCATGGAACATTATATCAGCCCGATCGCCAAGCTCTATGGTAGCCTCCCCTTCCGGCTCATCCGGGAAGAATACATCATGCATGGCGCTGTGACTAAAGGAGTGTGGTTGATGGGGACTGGCTACGAGGACACGCGACACGGCATTGGATAAAGACTTCAATTTTGTCATTGGGTGAGCTTAAGCTGACTTATTGACTAATCAGCATGCTTCATCAGCATCACAGAGAATGAAGGTTGATCATAGCGCACGGATCTCTCCTCTTTGTAACTTGATATCATTAAGTAATTGACGGCTTATAGCCTGTGTCACCGCTATGAAAATGCCATGATCTGGCGTGTGAAAGATGCCCAGGCCAGGCCAGAAGTGAGATGTCAGACGCATGGCGATCCTTGGCATCTCGATAAGAGCCCGCATCGCCGAACTCGAACACGATGATTCGTTCTCGGTATTCGCGCCCTTCGCTCCATCGTTTTCCGAATCCGCAACTTCCGAAACTTCCTCATGACTGATTCAGTTTTGCTTTGCTGCCTGCCTTGCTCATGGAGTCGTACTGCTGTTATCCAAGATATCTTGGATCTGCCGGCATTCTTACGGACTACGGAGTCATCCTAACTCCGTTATTCCTCGCCTATACCCGCAGCGAAAGACGCAATGTCTGAGACAACACTGTCTATATGGAGTCACAGACTCATCATTATATACCCCCTCTCCGCCCTCTCCTCGGTTGTAAACCAAGTTGAATTTTGTCAATCGACGTGCCTTGCACTGCTTTTTCTTTCCTTCTTTTCTTCCTCAATGTCAGATCGTACACGTATCAACGCCTCGCTGTTGTATTGATGGGGCTACCCCATCGAAGTTTGAACAAAAAAAGAAATTAGAGTTTTTGGTATCATTGTCCTCAGCTCTTGTGGAGATGGGAAGGTTCGGTAGCCGGTCTTTCTCGCTTTGCGAATCATTGTTGATCGCGCGATACCGGGTTGTGACCGAAGTGTAGTCTTGGTATGCTATCCGAGGCGGCGTGAATATGCCGTTCTCTCGGGTATGTATAGATTATAGTAAGTGGTTCGTATTAGTCGCCATCTTCTTGGCTTTGTCGTGTGGGTGATTAACCCTCGTTATGTTCGGTTCATGCCAAGAGGGTTCATCTCCTTGTCATAAATTGGGAGCGGAAATGATTCTTCGTTATCGTGCACCGATGTAAGAGGTGGTCTGGGGCTGGAATATGAGCGTGCGGGTGCATGATAGCGAGCAGTTCGGCCGAAGTAATCGGGAGTTCTTCGTCCGCTTTCCGGAGACTTGACTGGAGACACAGGTGTTACTGCGGCGCTCGAATCTCTTGAGAGCATCTCGTACGAACGTGGATGGTTCTTCACGTCAACACGTGCGTCAACTGATACGAATTCCTTCTTCTCTCGAACGAATGGCTTCTTGAACATGTCAAACCAGCCTTCAATCATGGCCCATCGTCCTAGGAAGAGAACCAGCCAAAGACCATTCAACTGTTACATTGTCAGCAATCGTTTCGTTGTTGTTTAAGTGTAGACACATACCGCTAGGAGAAGTAAGACGGCCGTCACAGTCGCTTCGTTGATGACTAGTGTAGACGCCTCGTCGAGACAATTTTCCTTCTTGCCTTTTTCTTCGTATAGACACATGATGAATTTCGTTGCCTTCGTAGGGTCGTCGGCAACAGATTGAACAACGTTGTCTTGGAAAACGAAGACCACGGAGAAGAAGATGACATCGGCGATGATGATGAGCACGATGGCAATTCCTCGCCATTGTAGTGCAATGACCCGGCGGACTCGACGGTAAACCTGACGCGGGGTCATGGTCTTGATGCTTTGCGTGTAGGTAGGCAGGCTGGAGCCCGCAGAGGATGCCCCATTGTCAGACAAGGATGCCAAGTAGACCTTAATACAGTAGCCAAAGGTAGCAAAGGTAATGATGACTGTCAGTCCAGCAAAGAGTAGGAGCGGAATCCAGAAGTCGGCCAAGCTGTTCTCGTGGTTGATATGGCATGTCTTACCAAAGCGGAACGAGACACCGCTGAAGACGAGGGCTAGGATTATTCCCAAGATGGGAACTCCCCATCCAGCTGCCTGGGAAAATATCATAAAGTTCTTGCCAACGAGCACTTGCCAGCAAATCTGAAGGTGAAGCGACACAGCTCTGAGAAACACCCACATGACACCTGCCCAGCCTCCAAGAAGTAGAAAGGTGCCAGAAGCACCACAAACCTTGCTGGTATGCATGCTGTGCGGAGTGATCTCGTTGAAGCACTGCTCCGGTTGTGCTGCAAGAGGAATCACGAAACCCATCTACAGTTCCAAGTGTTAGCGGCTTGGAGTCGAGGACAAAAACAGAAACATATTGAGATGTCACTTACGTTCATGAGTAGAATAGCGACTGTCAGGCATATACTCAGGTAATGTCGATTCGTCTTCTCCACAGGCAGGAATGCCCATGACAGAAGCAGGAACACGCAGCATACTTGGCTAAGGACAGAAACCCAGTTCGCAACCGCCGTCAATGTATCGAAGCGATCCGGATAAACCCATTCTGTCATAGGGCAAGGCAGGCAACATTGCACGCCTCCGACTGTTTGGCAGAGCCGTCCATCGATGACTACGCAGTTGTTAGATGAGTGACCCGCGTATCTTCAAGATCCAGTTCGCTTACATCCGCCATCGAGAGGAAACATTCTGGAGTCGTAGAACGGCGGAGGGCAAAGGTTGACGCCTGAGGTGGTGTTGGCCATGATGACGACTGGGCCAATGGCGCCGCTCCAGCTGATAGATAGATTTGATATAACAGTGCGTTCCGGATAATATTTTAATTTCGTTGATATCCCCCAATTTAAACTCAATATGTCTGAGAATATCGAGCGTCACCCTTGTCGGTCTGGATCCAAGTGAAAAGAGATACCGGTGTCGAATTTGTTGAGTGCTGTTACAACATAGCAAATGGTCTGTCAATGGCTCGAAGGCGTGTAACCCGACGGCAGCACCGAGATGGTTTCGATGAGGACGCACTAATACTGCGTACAGGAAACAAAAGGTAGGACAGGAAAGGAATGGTATGATAAATAGATTATAAAACAGAAAGAGAAGAGTTGCTAGACAGATGGCACAACGAGACCAAGAGTGCGTTCAGCACGTATATTCATGAGTCGACCAGCGAAGAGAAAGTTAGTCGATCAAAGAGGAGGGCACACAAGTCATATAAGATAGCGGGATGGAGGGAGATGTGTATATTTGAGCAACACCACTACCGAGTTGAAAGCACTGACAATGGGGCATCGAGAACATGACTTGAAGCGAGGGTGGAGGCAACAGGGTCTGAATCTTTTCAACATCCCTGCCGCTGCTGCAAGAGTTTCTTTCTGTGCACCCTGCATCTATCCCACCCATTCGGAGCATCCTGGGTCAGTTAGGCATGGCAGACCGGGGGCAGGGGTGTAGCATCGGGGCCAATAGGGCATTGATAGAGGCTGCGCCGACGAGTCTTCAGGCGCTGCAGACTGCTGAACAGCATGGTACGAAGTATCATTGGGGGAGGTGGTCTGTGATGATGAGCGGGCACCCATTCGGAAGTCGTTGGGAAGGGCGGGCTGAGAGGGGAAGATGTGAGGTTGCAGGGGCTGCTAAACTTGGGAATGACCCACTGCTGTGCAGAGCTGTCGTCAAGAGGCACAAGACGTTTCTGGGCCTAGGGACTTTTGGGGTGAGCGCTGCAGCAGAGCCAAGTAGCCAAAGTACCCCAAAAAGGGCACATTTTGGTACCATGCTGAAGGTGCCTTGGACCCAGGGCACCCAGGGGCAGAGGCAAGACGCAGAGGCGAAGCTTACCGGAGCCGGACGTTTCCAAGTGGAGCAGAAGCGTTGTCAACGAGGACCTGAGGACCTGGAGCCCTCTGGCCCTTTGGCCCTGCGAAGTGGAGCTCGGTGGAGGGGCGGGGATTCAGGGGTCGTCGATGCATGTCTTAGCCATCACGACACTCTCCTGGCTTTTACTTAGCTGGGCTTGTTTCTGGTCCCCAGGCCTGGTATTGAGATTTGAGCGATCGGTGACCTCACTAATCGTTAACGGTGAGGTTCAATCTCAGAAACATATCAATGCGCATGCCTAGGTATCAGGTCGACCGCTGTTCGGGAGTCCGTGAGCATAAGTAACCAGAGATTTGCAAGAGTCAGTTCTCGTTATCCGTAGTCGTACCCAGAAGCTGTGGGATCGTCGAGCATGCCATTGGTAGTTTCTACCAAATACCACATTTGGCTGGAAGTGACGGTATGCATGCGAAATGACAAGTCTTCCGCAGCAGACCAACGGTCAATGCTTCCACGCTCGCAAGTCGTATGCTGTAAATACCTATACCTGATACTGGTTCTTTATTGGTGGGTGATGTACGCCATCAGAGTTCTGGACAGGTACCGCTTTCATTGGAGGCCCTGGAATATACGGTGCTGACAGGAGGATGTGAAGAAAAGAAGGCTTTTGCCAAGCTTTGTCGCACCTTAACCGGGAGTAATGAGAATCAATCAACGGTGTGTATATTCCGGGCTTAGCCGGCCGACATCGAGGTCATCGGGGGCACTCGTTGTTCGATGTCCTTTTTGACGGCCATAGCAAAGAAGCACTGGTCGTCATTATCGGCGCCGGGCAGCAATGATGAGAATCTTCAACGAACTGAGACTGAGTCAGGTGTTGCAGCCACTTTAGCAACCTTCCACCACCTGACGTTGTCAATTAGAGACATTCTCGGAGCGTCCAGTCGACCGTGCACCGTTTCAAACTTTGGCAAAGCAGAGATGAACCTGCTGCTCAGTGGAGCCTAAGCTAAAGCTGGAGCTGGAGCTAGAGCTGGACTGGCAGACGAAGTTGTGTTGCGGTGTGGTGTGTTGCGTTGAGCTGAATTCTGTGGAACCAGGAACCAGAAGCTTAATGTACGGTAACCAATCAGGTCAGTACCGATCTCGAACGGGCGCTATATTGTTGTAATTAAAATGAACAAGTTCTGTTCAACGCTATGGTACCATTTAACGAACAAACAATCGTCGAGAATGATGAGCTCGTGGTGTGCTGTGCTGAATGAATCAACGTTGAGTGTTTTGCGCTCGTGTGATAGACAAGGTACACAGGGGTTGGCTTTGACGGGCAGGCACCGATCTAGTGGGACTCCTTCCCCCAGATGGGCGCTTCACCCACAAAATGTTTCCCGTCCTTCCATAGGGCCACAGGGCAGAGGCACGGTGGAGACTCAGAGTGTTTCCAGGTTTAAGCCTTCTACAACTGATAAAGTTTATTAAACAACACAACATCAACACAGAGAAAGTCGCCATTTTGCGTTTTTGTTAAGAAAAAACTAGAAGCATCTTCGGCAGGTACTTCTCTGTCATGCGGTATGTTTCTGCGTACCATTTGCTTGGTAAACAGGTGCTGATCTCTACCTATTCTAGTCGTTATCATCACCAACAAACCCAGTCATCGTCCATTAATAAAGTCACAAGATTCAATGAAGCGACTATAAACGAGCTAAAAGGCTGATCTATCGACAATGAGCGAAATCCTTAATCCTCTATCGACGTCCTCAAAGGCATATCATTCGATCTCTCTTTGACGCCACTATCAAGAATCAAAAGCCTGCGCGACAGACTTGGCCACTAAAACTCAAACGGTATGCTTCCTGTCAACAGTGAGAAACCGTCCTCTGGCTTTTACTGGCCTCTCGGCCCTTCTCGCACCCTTGTTAGCCCCCCGTCAGTCACTGTCACATCCTTGGGCGGCTCCCCTGGCACTCCCGCTCAAACTCCACCCTTGCCCAGACTCAGACCCATGCTTATTGCTCCTGTTGTCTCTGAATTGGGGTTTTTGGTTGGCTGATTCTTCCTTGCAACTCAGGAACATCATCACCTTGTTCTTGTCTGCAAATGGTGCACCACAGCTTCTGATTCGCGTCTAGGTTTCTCGCTCGCCAATGTATCCACTATCATCAACGTCCGCGGATCCAATCGCTATTGAGAGTGATGTTTATCAACGAAGTGTATTTACCCTGACATCATTTAGCATTATGAAGCTTACATATATATTAACAAATCGTGTGCTAAATGCGTATCAATCACTATTTGTTATAGCCATGGACTCAACGATATAGACCTCGCAGACTCCCACCATGCCACCTGAAAGTTCAACACCTCTCCATCGGAACAGAATATTCTTCAGGGGATCTTACCGGAGGGTTTCAATGACAGATCTCAAGACACATGCGATCGAGCGCCATCTTCTTCGTTCTCTTTCGCCAAGTTAAAAACAAGTCCTGGTGGTCAGCTTACGCCATGTGACTGCCACACCCATGCCATCAGGCCATGTTTCTCTCTCTCTCTCTCTCGCACCACGGCTTTATTAACATCCGAACTGATCAATTGCATCGTCGTAGAGAGCCAAGTGTCAGCACCACTATTGGGAATTCGCGAGGTGTACTCCACAATAGTCAGCCTAAACAGGTACAGGAGAGCTCTTCCTGTTGATGAAGCACTAATAGCAAGTTGGTGGTGCTGCGATATTCAGGTACCCTCAATGCAGGTACAGCAAGTGCACTAATATTGATGCATCTCACTCCCCGGCAAAGTTGGCAGCCACTTCCGCCATAACTTGCAGAGATTTCAGAGTTGGTGGTGTGGCATATTTCCTTTTACGGCCACTTTTCGGTCCGTTGGTGAGACATCTTCAACGGCATTCTATGCGAAAGCATGCATCCATTGTTCGTGAATGTTATGTTCACATCAAAATACGTATAGGAGGCTGATGCCAATTTCAGACCAAGAAGGATCTGACATTGGGCAACTTCGTGATAGGTCCGCCTGTTACGAATCGAGTCTCATTCGTGTTCAGCATCAAGATTACTCCTGACGGCACAGCAAGCCATCAATTCAGTCGACATCTCACTTGGACTGCCTTTACATATCGACTGCTTATCTTCCCCACAATCTATCCCCAGACTGTTCAATATCCCTCACACACATCTGGTTAGTGGCCGTCGAGAGGGAGAGCCCTACGATTCCCAACATTCAGCATCGCGAGCTAGGGATCTACTAAACAGGAAGTTACTTTTCGATACGATATTCACTAGCCTTCCAAAGGATTGTCTGACATCCAAGTACGGAGTGTCTTTGATTGCCTCAACAACGTCGGAGAATCTTAGGCTGGCTGCTCCATACGGCTCAGATTCCTATTCCAGATATATGGCGCATTTTTCACTTCTTGCCCACATTTTCTCAGGCAGTTACCTGGTCTAGATATTGCTTATTGACAATTATCTAATCGATAAAGCTTTTCAGCCGGACAGCTATTGTAGGGATCAGAGGGAATTAACGGCGGCCTTATGTTCCGCATGAAGAGGGGTTTGGATCGCGTGCTTGGCATCTGTCAAAGACGGCCATAATTCTCTTTGGTAATGTTAAGGACCAGGCTTCTTCACTACTGTCAGTGGCATGATCCAACAGCTGCTGGCATGGTTTGATGCGCCTCAAGCCTGCATCATTACTGCAAACCGGCCCTTGGAGGTATATTCCTTCCGCCTCCACAAATAGTGGACGTGATGCCAATTCGGGATGTCATCAAGGATCTAATGGTTGCATCGTCTCGCAAACCCTTCCCCGGTCCACGGATGCCGGGTCTATCGAGAATGTATCCGTATAAGCACCAATATCGGGTAAAGGACGATGTAATAGCTGATCCAAGTAATAGGTACACTGCAGAACAGGATGCAACTTATACGGCAATAAACGGCGGGTTCTATGCTATGCCTACCTATGTATAAACGAAATGCTCTGCCTGCTATGTAGGTTTCTTATCTCTGGCTGGTTCCAACATATAATACAACATCTGCGTTATTACGTGCACAACGCTGTCACCGTTGCAGCACCGTTTCGCACTCAAGACTGTCGCAAGTTGTTGTGGTTGCGTGGACACATATCAAAAGGAGTAACCTTTCCATGGTTAAACTCAAATGCGTTACGAGCCAAGGTGGCACAGCAATTGAACATATGGATACAGTTACGTACCCGGAAGGGTGAGAACTCCAATCCATCTACAGAAATTCGTACTAAGACATATCAGGATGGTTCGCGACTTGATGTGCGTTTTGCGAAGTTCGCGATAGCGCAGATTGCGCATTGTCGTCATCTTGTTGTCCAATTTCCGACCCGGAACTAGAATCTCCTTGAGCATTCCAGTACGTATCATTCTAATTTCTAACCAAGTGCAAAATGATTTATTATTAGATGTACGACTGAAAGAGTCTATGGAGCCTAAAATACCACACTACCGAAAAGCAAACAGGATGAGTCTACTTCGTACCGTCTACGAGACTTGATTTGGAAGCTGAAACAGTAGAGAAGAATTGAAACTGGTGACGCCCATGACACGGTCCTCAGACGAACCCACTTCAGAGTTGCGATTCCGGCTTAGGTGAGTTAGCTGACGATCCGAGCCCAGCTTGTGGAGTTTGATGAACCCTTGCGTTTAAGTGCGAGGCTAGCTCTATTTGGCCTCAGCGCCGAAGAATGATTGACATCGATGTTCCCTGCCTCAGCGTGGTCATCTCACGAACTTGAGAACTCTTGGTCCAAATGGTTTCTGTACGACCAGCCAGTTACTAGTAGCGCTGTGCCTCCAGGAAAGTCCATGATCCGAGCCCGGGCCTCACTTAGACCCAGTGCTCAAGAGCCTAAGCGGACGATCCTACGGAGTAATTGCCCCTACTCCTGACCCTTCTGGAAGTCGACTCGGCGGGTTGTATTGGAAATCGTCGGGTTTCATTCTAGGCGGATTGAGCCGGTGATGTTTGAGCAGTATTTACGGCCTAGGAGGACGGTCCTGATAGCCGCAGCAATATGATCTTCACTATTACTCCGCTATGGTTGCATTCTCTCGAGTGCAACTCAAGAACCGGACACTTAGAGTGATTGGTCGTTTGAGGCGTCCTGTCATAACCTTCTGGCCGCGTATTTCGAATGTTCAATGCTGGACATCAAGACGGAAACATCCGTGATACCTGTCTGGTAGCCTGGCTGTTCAGAAGAGTCAACGTTTCTATTTTTCCGCGTTTCTGAATAACAGGGACGGTGACTTGAGATGACAGTCGCCTAAAGAGTTGAGTTTCATCTCTCTCCCATGGGTTTGTGCCTTGCGAGCGAGACAAGTGCAACATTGTTACTTCGTCGTAGTGCCGTCCGTGTTTCAATCGCGTAGTTTAGCGACTCCAGACTAGGCAATCGAGAGCGATGCGCAACCCGTCTGCAAACAGTGCACTCTGGAGATGCTACGCAGGTTGAATCGCGATAACTGTGAGTTATATGCCTTGGGGAATCAAACAGCCTTAGACAGTAGCTAGATACGTACTGTTGACCCTTCAGTTGACCTGTACGGGCAGGTTTTTCCGAAGGGCGACCAAGAGCCCGACGTTCTGGAAGCGAAGAAGCTTCTCCTCGCTCCCCATAAAAATGCGACTTCACCACGCGAGCTGCGTAATTAAGAAGTGAAAGGGAGTGTAAGAGACGTGGAAAACCCACATGAGCTTCCTCTTACGACCACTTGGACCGAGCGAGAGTGTCGAATCCCTGCGGGCGGAACAGACGCTCGAGGCAAGCCCAAGCCCAAGCCCAAGCCCAAAGGGCTCCAGAAGCTGTTTGAGACCCTGGTCCTGGGCTAGAGGACAAAGCCGCGGACGGTTGATCCTTCGAAACGCTGCAGCAGACGAGGAGGTTGCATGGAGTGGACGATGTACGGGAAGGATGCCGTCGGGTAACTTGCGATGAGGTGCGTAATTAATATATCAGCGACATAACTTTAACGCGATGACAGATATAGTGTTAGAGTATCATCTTAAGTACGATGGACCTCGAGTATAGTATACTTAGATCAAAGTTTCTAAATAAATAAGTAAAAATAAATTCGAGCATGTTTCTGCTAAGTGGAATCCCATAGTTAACCTAAATTCTAATGTGTCGAATATAAAGTGAGATTTGAGACTGTTGAGCTTTGTGAGGAGTAGTACTTGGCAACGGTGAAGGTATCCAGTTGTTTCTCAATAAGTCATATGAATTCAACTGAAACGCAAGTGGTCCTAGATACTTCTTGAAGAAGATAATGCGGCTCTTCTCAAGGTTGAATGTCTTGTCGTCAGCAATTGTCGAATTGACTGAAGGAGGAAAGATGCTGCAGGGTAGCCCGGTTTCAAGCTTTGTTGTGAATCGTCAAGCACGTGATCTGCAGGACATATCAGGAAAAGCTCAGCCAGAAAGAGCGCAAGACATTTGGTAGGTAGGTGAGTTTGATGAATACGTGTAAATATATGAAAAGCTGCTATGGAGTCATATATATCTCTCACTAGTCGCCAACTCAATGTGATTGTGTGAAGGGCCATGGTTCAGTTCCTTTATTCGTACTCACACACTAATCAAATACATTGAATATTCACGTACAAGGCCCAATCGAGCAAAAGCATAATTCGAGGGAACCAAACACTTAAAAACAAATTTCAGCCCTATTCATAATTATTCACATACCAAACCCTTATAGTAAGAGTCGTTTTTACTGCCAGTTATTAGGTTGGATCGAAAGCTGCTTTTGGGCTGCGACTTGCCCCGCCACTGTTTGTCATTCTAGCTTCACAGTCACACAAATGACATAACTTGCGATCATCAACTTACACAACATCAATCAATCCAACCTCGAAATCATCGCCAAAAGAAACTGTTTTTAGTGTAACAGTAGCACAGCAGCTCCTCGCCACGCCGTGTCGCGTTGTATCTATAAGCTGCAGAATTTGCTCAGCTCAATTGAGTCACATCACAACCCAACGTCAGCCATGGGCAAAGAAACTCCACTTGTCTCTTCTCGAAGGCTCTCTAATGCCGAAGGCGATCCAATCGCTGTTGTTCGCGTGCGAAATCTTCACACGACAATCCAGGGACCTAAAGATGCCTGGGGTCGAGGCTCCAAGCAGCAGCCTCTGCTGATATCCGCAGAAGTCTCATTGACGCATGCGTTTCCCTCTTCATCTTCACACGACAAGGTTGCTTCCGACACGGTACACTATGGACTCCTCAGTAAATCCATCCTCAGCACGCTGGAGAAGTTGCCCAAGTCGGCACTCTCGTTGAGTGATATTCTCAACAGGCTCTGGGTCGATCTCACAGGATATCAGTATACTGGCGTGAAGGAGCCCTCTGCTGAACATACAAAGGCCTTTCTCGACACAGGCCTCATTCGCCGTCTATCAGTCTCACTTGTACTTCCCAAGGCTTCGCTGATGGGCAGTGCCATCAAACTGTCAGGATCCTGCCTTTTCAATGACTCCGCCATCACTGCGCGAAGCCTGGAGTTGGGCTTGGAAGGAATCAGGGTACCTACACTCATCGGAGTTAACAGCAACGAGCGTAATGCCAAGCAAGTCGTCATCGCAAACATTCGAATTGACGAGTACGAGACTTCTCACGATGACTACGCTGTCATCGAGAGCATCGTTGTCGATGTAGGTTGACTGCTAACAAGCGAATCGTGAACCATATACTAACACCCCTCCAGGCCATGTCAGAATCGTCGTTCGAAACCCTCGAGGCTTTAGCAGCAAGTATTGCTTTCCACATCGCCCGAGAACTCAGGACTAAGCGTGATGATTTTTATGGAGAGATCATCCGCATCGGTCTTGAGAAGCCAACAGCCGTGCCGCTTGCCGAGGCTGCTTGCGTGGAGCTGACGGTCAGAACTAAGGATGTGAAGATTGAGGTTTCCAAAACCAAGGACGTCAGGTTCGATGATACTAGAAACAAGTTTGCAGAGTCCGGGGACGGCAAAGCAGGCGGCTCTAAGAACCAGAATGGCAAATCGTAGTGCAACGATATTGGTTCGGGTGACAGGAGGAAATAGGAAAGCAAAAAGGTTGGACGTATAGGTATATATGATGTTTTGGTTGTGTCATGTCGTTCTCAACTAGCCAGATTCTCTTTCAACAGTCTGCCCATACTGTACATAACTCAGGATATGACATTACTCAACCGCATGATCATCTCAACCCTTGAATATACTTGTGGTACTCCGCGGAATACAAGTCATGTCTAGTCAAACTTGATAGAAGTGACAGCTTGCACTCACTTATTTACCTCTACTCCTGCTCGGGGAGTATCTCCATTGGTAACTGTCCGTATGAAGTCGGGATCTGGGTTGAAGAGCATGACATGCAAGTGCTGCACAGCATTAACCGACTGTAGGCCCTGCCAGTTCTTGAACCAAAGAACCTATACTCGTGAGTCTCATGAGAAAATCAAATCCGGTAACAATAAAGACTTACATGCTCCTCTGGGACATGTGCCCGGAATGTCCTTGTCACGAAATCATCAATCTCCCTCCTCGCCTTATCCGTCAAATCTCCTGTTGCAGGATCCTCCTCCAGGTTGAACTTAGTCCACACAACGAGATGCACGATTCTAGGATCTATACCATATGGAGCGTCATTCCATATGATCTTATAGTCGTCCTCGAACTCGAACGGTGCTCCGCGCGGTTTCACAGGAGCAGTCCAGCCAAGGCGATGCTCGAGAATGAAGTTGGCGACACTGCCGTAGTTTTGCTTGAGATGGAAGGTAAAGGCCTTGTAGCGCCTGAGCTCTGATGGGACACGCTTGAACTTCTCGAGACGGTTTGTCTCAATAATCTCGCGGACCTCATCCCAGGTGGAGATATGATATTCCTCGTCGAGTGTGGAGAGAATGCCCTGGTCTTTCTCGTTGGTGTTATGGAGGAATGCAGGGCATTCTTCAGTTCTTTGATCCTCGGGAATATTGTAATTCCAGAAGGAGAGAGTGGCTGCACTACCCATGGTTTACTGGACTTGTTGGAGAGTCGAGGTGAGGCGTGAGACGGAGTTACGGTGTGAGATGATGTTAGTAATATCGACGGTCAAGTAAAAGTCGGACTATAATCCAGAACTTGGATTGATTCAAAATGTCAAATCCTGTCTTATAGAGGTATGCATAAGACTCTGGCTGTTTGTTTGAACATACACAAGTGTTCGTGTGAGGTTGAGCACACCTAGAGAGGTGACATTGATACGGTCAACTGTTCTCCACCGAGTCTGCACCAACCATGGTGAAGAGGGCATGCATGATAAAGCGAAGAAGCATGTGATTTATATGTCACTCAATAATATATACTACAGTCTGTCTAAAACACTTCTTTGATCTCTTGGTCGGAACAATACTATATGTCAAAGTCTCTAACTTAGGCAAGCTATGAGTTGAATAATGCCGTGTATCTGAAAGTCTTCAATTGGCCACATCACATTTGAGCTAAGCGGGGCATCTTAACGTGGTACCTCCACCAAACAACGGCTCACGAAGGAGTTAGAGGTCCGATGAGCCACTATTCTGCGTATGATTATCCTCTAGCTTCCGTGGCTGTGGATTTCCTGTCAAGAGAGCCCGGAGCAAACAGGTTATCCATGTTGTGATGTTGACCTCATATCGGCCTTTTGCATGTAGGGTAGCAGGTTTTTGGATTCTTATCCAATGCCAAGGCCACGTGGAGTTAGATAGGATAGATAATGCTGTGTAACTTGGCAGATCAAGACCTGCAGCTGACAGCAGCCCTCTAGGTTTGTTTATCTTTTTGGTTGTTACTCCGTATTCTCTCACTGATCAGCGGAAAGGAACGGGAGAGGTGTTTTATTACAGGCGTCTTAATGTTGGACCATGTCTTGAAGTTGCGTATGGGTCACCGGGCCTACGACATTAGCCGGCTTGCACTGATACATAACAAATATAGTCAGCCCTTTTTGATTGTTTGTTTGTTTCTTCCTTCTATTTGACGGACGTCGTCTGGGCAGTCCAAAAGGAGATCGACCGATGCAAAGATACAGTAGCGTTAGGACTGGACATGGTCAGCCTTAGTCTATTTGCACCCACTTTTCTCATTTCAACTGGGTCTAGCCTACGAGAACTCCATTTGTTCACAGAGCTTCAACCAACCAATTGCAGTGCTTTGAGACGCTCGTTGTGTGTTTTCATGAGGGAGACGGGAAGCTTTGGCCTTTGGGAGCTTTGGCCCGTTGGAGAGGGAAGCGGGAAGCTTGGCTTGGCTTGGGGCACAGGCTCGTTGGGGGATGGGGATGTTGCCCTTGCAGGGTCTGTACGAGGGGGATTGGATTCGCAGCTATGAAGAGATTTTCCATGAGAAGTCAAAATTTTCTTTTTAATGAACAACTTAAGGTGTTGAGCGGTTTGTTTGCGTCTAAAAAGGGTAGTAGTACATGGAATGAGCGATATCATGATGGTGGTGGTGTACTCAAAGCCCCGAAACCAATCATGATACCACCTTGATCGCTAATATCAGAATAGTTTTGCATACTTTGTTGATGTGCTCGGCTGCATTACGCATATCCAGGTTCTAACTTAGTTTCCGCAATATCATATCGGCAAAAGACCGATCTCGAACCTCCAAAATCTCATACCTTGAGAGTCTACTAGCTGTCCAGTGCCCAGGTGCTAATAATATCAGCGGTAAATGGATACCGTCTATTGAAAAGGGAAGCCAAATACCGGGGATCCTGGCTGGTTGGCCCGCCACAAGGTGAGTGATCGCTGGTAAGTGGTGAGTTGGTGGGGTTTAATCCCCGTTAATGGATATCGTGAGGTGAAGTAGAGATTGAACAATTACGACAAACTCGAATACACGAGATGGGGGCAATAAGAGACCGAAGGAACTATTGAACTTCATCTCCTCCTTTTCAGGCCATCACAGCTTGAGGTACGTAAAAAGATATACTACATCCAGGCACAGGTACCAGGTATGGGAAGAAAGCCTCCATTCCCTAACGACCAATCTATTGCTGAGGTACCTGGCAGGTTGAGCTGACCTAGACTAGGTATCGACAGTAGTAATTATTACTATTTTACCGAGTCGAGTCGAGACGAGATTTGTTCGTCCATTGTGAGCGAGGCTGTCACCGCAACTTCACAAGTTTCGCCTCCTATCTTTGAACTCACCAACAAGAAGAAAAAAGAGGCGATAGCTCGGGAAACATAGGAAAATGGAATGGAATTGGTTGAGAGACATGAAGAGAAGAAAGAAAGAAAGAAAGAAAGAAAGAGAGAAAGAACAAAAAAAGACAAGAAAAAAGACTAGACTCGACGTCACTATTACCAAACTTGTCACCCAATTTGAGTGGCAGAAATAGAATCAATAGCTTTATGCTCCTATCACTGTCCGGCTTCTTTTGTCCACTCCTAGGCCCAAGCTCGCCACCCCCACCACGTTAACAACAAGCACAAGCAACAATGGGAAGCTGCAAGTCGGTGGAGGGCATCACCGCCCCGCACCTGCACCAAGCAGCTCCTCCCCTTTCCCTCCAGGTTAATTACCATTGCCTTACCTCATTCCTCTCGCCGACTTTCCATTAACATCTTGATTCTCTTCCTCCTCCTCCTCCTCCTCCTTCTCTTTACCTCACTCTTCCCCCCCTCCAAAACAACAGACAATCTTGCCTTCTCCGTGCTACTCTCTTATTCCTTCTTATTAATCTTCCACGACCTACCTCCTTCACAATGGCCAGTGCAATCAAGAGTGCGCTGCCTACCCACCTCATGCCCAACAGCGGCGATGAGCAGGGCAAGGAGCGTCGTCATGGCAAGACTCGCAGCCACATGGTGAGTCAAGAAACAACGTTCAATTCCTCAATCATCGTCTCGAACGAACTGCGGATGCACATGGACATGGACTTTGTACGGGTGAAGCTCAAGCTTCGTTAACCCTGAAAGCCTAATCATGATACGCACTCTGTACTCCGCTCCAGTGATGAACTGTAATTCTCGAGCATCTAGAGCATGCAGTTACAGGAAACCTTGCATCACCCAATTATCTTCACCTCTTCTGAGTAAATGGCGCTGGTTTTGCGCTGCACATTCACCCGTTTCTCGAGGCCATTAAAGCCCTCGACGAGATTGCGAGCCTCATTCTCTCCCTTCATCCAACTCCACTCGAGACATTATACTCTCATCAACAACCTGTGTTCTATTCCGAACATTACAACCTTGTTAGCGCATTGTACTGACCCATCATGCTTCAGGCTTTCGAGAACACCTCTACCAACGTCGCTGCTGCTCAGATGCGAAATGCTCTGACCAACCTCGCCGAGACCGTGAAGGACCCCGAGCAGAAGAAGGCAAGTTTCCGATCGAAACATGTGGATTTGCTAGATCAGCCAGAGCTAACCATGTTTTGCAGCTCTTCGAGACCGAGATGGACAACTTCTTCGCCCTGTTCCGACGATACCTCAACGACAAGGCCAAGGGCAACGCCGTGTATGCCTCATTCCAAATAATATACCATGCGCGACAGTTTGCTGATGATAGTATAGAGACTGGGATCGCATTGCCCCTCCCGCTCAGGGTCAGGTCGTTGATTACGAGGATCTTGCCAACTCCGAGTCTGTCCAGTTCCTCAACAAGTTGGCTGTTCTCAAGCTCAACGGTGGTCTGGGAACCTCCATGGGTTGTGTTGGTCCCAAGTCCGTTATTGAGGTCCGTGATGGCATGTCCTTCCTCGACCTTTCTGTGCGACAGATCGAGTACCTCAACCGCACATACGACGTTAACGTTCCCTTCATCCTTATGAACTCCTTCAACACAAACGACGACACTGCTGCCATCATCAAGAAGTACGAGGGCCACAACGTCGACATCCTTACCTTCAACCAATCCCGATACCCCAGAGTCTACAAGGACTCTCTCCTGCCCGTCCCCAAGGACAACGACTCTCCCATCAACGAGTGGTACCCCCCTGGCCACGGTGATGTTTTCGAGTCTCTGTACAACTCTGGCATTCTCGACAAGCTTCTGGAGCGAGGTATCGAGATTGTCTTCTTGTCCAACGTCGACAACCTGGGCGCCGTTGTTGATCTCCGCATCCTGCAGCACATGATGGAGACCAACGCCGAGTACATCATGGAGTTGACCAACAAGACCAAGGCCGATGTTAAGGGTGGTACCATCATCGATTACGAGGGCTCTGTCCGTCTGCTCGAAATTGCTCAGGTCCCCAAGGAGCATGTCAACGAGTTCAAGTCGATCAAGAAGTTTAAGTACTTCAACACAAACAACATCTGGCTCAACCTCAAGGCCATCAAGCGTGTGGTGGAGAATGATGAGCTCGAGATGGAGATCATTCCCAACGGCAAGACCATCCCCGGTGACAAGAAGGGCGAGTCCGACATCTCCATTGTCCAGCTTGAGACTGCTGTCGGTGCTGCTATCCGTCACTTCAACAACGCCCACGGTGTTAACGTTCCCCGCCGACGATTCTTGCCCGTCAAGACTTGCTCTGACCTGATGCTCGTCAAGTCCGATCTTTACACATTGAAGCACGGCCAGCTTCAGATGAGCGCCGCTCGCTTCGGTGATGCCCCCTTGATCAAGCTTGGTGGCGATTTCAAGAAGGTCTCAGACTTCCAGAAGCGAATCCCCTCCATCCCTAAGGTGTTGGAGCTGGACCACCTCACCATCACTGGTGCTGTCAACCTCGGTCGCGGCGTGACGCTCAAGGGCACTGTTATTATTGTTGCGACAGAGGGAAGCACCATTGACATTCCTCCTGGATCGATCCTTGAGAACGTTGTCGTTCAGGGTAGCTTGCGCCTGCTTGAGCATTAAGGTGGCCCATTGGGGTTTGGTTGGTTGTGTTGCAGACTGGCTCTGGAGTTCACTCTATCACGATCTTTCTGAGTGGATAACATGACGCATAAGCAATATATCATGAGAAGGATGCTTGCCCAGCGGAATGGAGGCGGATGAACAAAGTCTCCAAACTGACGGACAACAGGGCTCAGGTTCAGCGGCGATTTGAATTTTGGGCAGGAAACTTGGAAGATATACTTTGAGTATGTACGTACTTGGCAAAACAGCAATAGCTCGCTACCTCTATATAGGTGCAGAGCACATTTTTAATTGAAAAGGACAATGACAATTCTCGCGAAATGAAGAAATTCCCGCAAAAGTTACGCCAACGAGCCAACTGGGGAGATACATAAAAGGGTGTTGTATAGAATATGAAGGACCTAAAAGACTTCTAACATATTCAGGGTAGGATTATGTAGGTTTATGTAAGTTAAAGAGATTTTATTATAATTTATATATGACTATACAAAGTATCAACGAAAGGAAATTATCACAACTTTTACACGCCCGCTGAAGAAGTTCTCTGCTAACGGGGTAACTAGATCGGAGGCTCGATGAAGTACGTATCCTCATTTTGGACCAGATCTTACTTAACCTTAATATTTTAGTAGTTGCACTTTACCAGCCGCTCCGATTACGCTTCAAGCCGCCCAAACGTCGTCGTTGAACGCGCGCATGACGACAACGTTGAGAAGGATTAAAGTTTTGAGAGAGAGTTTTTTTCTCGCTCTTTTTCGAATCATCGTCGCATGAGGAAAAAGTTAATTATATTCGAGAGGTCGGGTGGCTGATGAGAATCGCATGGAGGTCCGCGAGGCGAAGGATGATAATGTTCAAACAAAAGTGTGTTTGAAGTTGAGACGCCGGGTGAACGCCCTGAAGGGTCAGTGTCAGTGTCAAAGCCACACCAAGGAGGCTGGGTGCTCATGTACAGATGCAACCAAGAGCACTTTTGTTTTTGTTGTTTGTCAACTTCGAACTGAAGACCCAGAATCGGGACGAGGTGCTTGGAACGTTGAAATCAAAGGACCTGGATCGGCACTCATGACGTTCCACGTCAATTGAGGCATTTACTTCAATTTCTAATGCCGAACCGGGGTCGTGGATAGCCTGATAGCTACAACGTACTTTGCACTAAAAACAGTTGCCCATCTCCGTAAGGTTTGGATCCTATCCTGATTGAGGGGATATAATCCGGGGCGATAGTACATGTTCTCTTCTCAAGGAAAAAGTCTAATTTTAGGACGTTCAGGATCCAACAGATTGAACCAAATGCCCAGCCGGAGAACCTAGTGTCTAGAAGAGCCCAAAAGGCTAGTATATGGGATAGGGGAAAGAGAAGCCGTCCCATGATGATAATGTCGTGAAATCTTGGCGAACAGGAGAACAGTCTGTATCAGCCAAGGCTATGGCTATCAAGTTGCTCCAGATAGTCTAACCCGAAGAAGGTAGCCCCGACGTTCCATTCCAGCAAGCGGCAATGCACGTTTGCATATTGTGTGTGGGGTTGAGGGAGATTGTGTCAAAAGGGGAGCGCGTTGTTAACTTGTTGGTTAATGCGACGTTCGGTCCGGGCTTCGAGGCTTGATGAGCATGGCCAAAAGTTGGGGACCCCAGCCTGATTACTCTTTGGCCGTTGTGATGCCCGCAATCGATGCTTCCGCGACCAGGAAGAGCTGTTGATCCTGGATAGCACGATAGATCGTCGTGCATTGTCCTCGTGCCTTGACTTTTTCGATTCAACTTACACCGCACGTCTCTCAACCGGCGTTTCTAAGGATCGATGGTGTGGAAAGGCGAGACAGCTTTAGCCGTCTGTGAGTTCGTTGTGTCGGAAACACTCATAGGACACATTACGGCCATGGTGACTAAAGCTAACGGTTGCAGAACCGTAGCCGCTGGTAGTCAACACATTTTGAGTAGTGTGGTGGCGCAGAGCATCTAGGACCTGTTGTTCTTGCACAATTACCAGACACCATTGACGTTGTCATTCCCTCCTGTGCTTCCTAAACCTTTTCCTCGTGAGCACAACGAGAAGGATGTTTCTGTATCAATCATGATGAGAATAACAATCAAAGTTTCCCAACCATCCTTCAAACCACAAAGGACAACGTCAACAAACATAAACATGGCGCTCCAGAAACGGGACCGGTTGTCGAAGCATATCGGCATATGATACTAACCGTGCTAGCCGTGGAAGGCTGGGGCAGACACCATTTCGAGAGAAGTTGCAGCGTCGGATCAGCTTAGTCGAAAAATGCGTCGTGCGTATGCCATTGCGTACTTGCCCTTCCTTCGAAGTTCATGGCATGAAGGTCATGCTAGGAAGCTCTGCCAAGATTTTTGGTATGCATCAAGACGCTTTCTTGCTTCGCTTGAGTATGTGCTCATATGGAAATAAGATGATATCCTCGATCGCCAGAATTCGCCAAGCATCTGGCAATCTGTTGGTGACACTTGCAGATGAAGAAAGTGTTGACTGTGTAAGCAGTCAAATCATGTTGGTTTGTTGTCTCCATCTCAGCTTTCAGCTACAGCAACGAGGCGATGGCGCACGTTACCAACGGGCATTGATGCACACCAATTTGCGGCTAGACGCAATTAGACGCAGTCCTGAGAGAAGATTACCAGCGGGTGGTGCGCTATAGGCGCTGAGATGGCGATTTCTGATCGGTGTGGGCAGTGGCAGAGCATGATTCGAGAATTAATAATTCCCAGAAGGCTCGAACGCCCCTTCTTGGATATTTCCAAGACACTTATCGGAGTCATGACAATAACTCCAAGTGCTTGCAGGGACTATCGACAGACCAAGGGGGGCAAAGTCATTAAAATGCTACCCAATGAGGAAAGGTGAAATCACCAGGGACCAAGTTTCCAATAGCGGCAAGGATCCAGACCGCCAATGAAGCCTAGAGAAACCAATAATTTAGCAGTCGGCTTGCTGAGATTTCCTGGATGTCGACCACAACCGTTATGGGCAGGGGATTTGGTCGCTTCCACCCTTGCTGGCTTCTCTTATGAAATCCTATGATTATTGGCTATAGGGGGTTGAAGAAGTTCGCTTGTGCTGTGAGTTGATGGACAGAGTATATGAGATCATGTCTTAATCCGTCGACTGTTTGTCTCTGCCATGTTTAATTTTTTGACAAGACATAGCGGAACCTACCTGATCAGTACATAGCAGAACAAAGACACGGCTTCCTTGGCTAATCGCTTTATACCGGGAGCTTACGACAGCTTGTTTAAGGTGGTAACCTAAAATCATGGCGGCTTTCGCTGCTAATAGGCTGGGCGATAGGGTAGCTGGTCTTGTCCCAGAAAAGAGGTGCACCACTCAAGAGGTACACCACTCCCGGCACACACCGGAGAGGCGCGGTTAAAAATGTGCTGGCTAATGTGAACACTTGCCAGTTGCCACTAAGGCAAGGCTGACAAGAAACCCTGAAAAGGTCGGAGCTACGGATCGAATTTGGTGACACAACTAGTGGAGGAGAGATACGCATAGATCAACGGTTGAACCGTCGAGGGTTGACTCATGGCCAGATTACACTGGAGTGTCCAGTTCGGTGATGCACAGTGGTGGGAAATGACCGCCAAAGACCAACGGCCAGCGATAACACTGCAACATGATCGAGCCGGGGGAGGAAGTCAAATTGTGATGGGTCAAGGTCGCATGTCGCTAAATTATGCTCGGTGGGCGCGTGCCCGCTCTAGCTGTCAGGCACAGCACTCCTAGAGGTTGTTAGTTGGTCCTGCAGGCGGCGGAAGTGAAGATCCTTGGAGAAAAGAACTTATGACACCCACAAAAAGCTTGGAGCATGAGCTACAAAGAGCATAGTGCTGGCATGCTGAAAGAACGCTAGGGCGATGGGCGATATGGCTAATTTCCCCAACAGGGATCAGACAAACCCCGTTCTGGTTCGGGAATTGGAAGGGCATGGCTGGCCTGCCAGTGGATGGAATGTGATGATGTACGGCGTAGCGAGATGGGCCAAGCAGCCAAGGAAGAGTTGCAAGGATCTAGTGAACTGAAATATGGCTTTATCAGGACAAGCCATTCTAACGACAGGGTACTGTAGCTCAACTAAGAACGGGGTAGGCCATTGGAAGTGGGAAGGGACCATGGTCAGTCAGGTGGAAGAACCTGGAAAGGGTCGGGAAGTGGACCGGGAAAGGAGGAAGAGGAGGAAGAGGAAGGAGAGGAAGGAGAGGAAGGAGAGGAAGGAGAGACAGACTCTTTGACTTTCTCAGTTGAACCTGGGGGAGTCTACAGATATGGGAAGCTACTACGGAGTACAGAGCACAGGCAACCTAGTACGCTGCACTGCTCGGTTGCCGCCTTTGAGTAGACACGCCCTTCCGCCCCCAGAGCACAACACACACCCCTTCGATAGCCTGGTGGGAGGTCTCGTGGGATTAGGTTGTATTAGACTGGATTTAGGTGAATTAGGTTGGCATCCATAGCGTTTGTATGTGCAGTATCCCCTTTACTACCTTTGATTGCTCTCTCAATATTGTCACTAGCTCAGAGTTCCCTTCATTATAATAAGCCGCCCTCCATCTCTGCATTCTCTCTCTTTTTCCTCCTTCTCTATCAACGCCGTCTCTTAGTCAACTCACTACCTCGTTGTGCCTCTTCACTACATACTGTAAGTCGACATACATGCTCTTGAGCCTTTCCTTCTATACGAACATCCACATCTATCTACACGCTATCGATTTCCTCCTTTGGACTTGGAAGCGGCGCGGAAGTGTAAGAGAGTTGGGCAATGGCAGTGGAAGGATATTCACTGGCACCTGCTGTCACTGGCAATGCCAACTTGAGGCAACTGTCAATGATTCAGTCACTCGGCAACATGAATACTTCCTCTCTGCCTAGAGTTCTTGTTTACATCAACTCGCTCTATTCAGCTTCTCGCTTATCAATGTCGATATCACAACATCATCACTCGCACTATTGCTCATAGTCTCATTTTACCATTCACGCTTTATCGAAACAACTCAGACTAAGCATCGACTAACTTTGACTGCTAGTAATACCCAGTCATTCTTTCAATCACACAAAACTCACCAACCTTCAAAATGAAGTACACTATCGCTACCATTGCTGCCTTCGCCTCCGTGGCCCTGGCTAAGCCTGCTTTCCTCAACACCGACTTCTCCCTTTCTGAGGGCAAGCCCTACACCATCCGCTACTCTGGCTGTGACGATGGCTGCACCATCGTTCTCCAGAACGGCCCTTCTGATGACCTCAGTGACTACAAGACCCTGACCGGTATGTTTCACATCTGACACAATATATCAGCCTCCATACTGATATGCAACAGCTTCTGCCGATGGTGACTCTTTCACCTTCACCCCTTCTGAGCTCCCCACCGACACCTACAACTTCAAGATCACCGACAAGGCTGGTGAGATCAACTACAGCGCTCAGTTCGAGTACAAGGGTTCTTACGCCGCTCCCTCTGTCACCAAGTCTGCTACCGCCACCAAGTCTGCTGTTGTCACCTCCGCTGTCACCACCGAGGAGGCTACCACTCTTGCCAGCGTCACCAAGCCCGCTACCACCCTCCAGGAGACCACCACCGTTGCTAAGCCCATCATCCCCACCCATGCTCCCTCCAAGAACGCCACTGTCACTCCCATTGCCACCCCCTCAAAGACTGGCGGTGCTGGCGGTGAGACTGGTGTCCCCAGTGTTCCCGAGAGCGGTGCTGCTCGCATGACCTCTTCTCTGGCTCTGATTGCCGGTGCCGTTATGGCCATGGTTTACCTCAACTAAGTTCTTGCTTCGGTTGCGATATGGACATGATATTAATGCACGCATTCACTGGATGAAGAAAGCGCGGTTTGATGAGATTCAAGTTTCGGGTGTATAATTCTACTTTAATGATGGCCTATGTTTTATTCTTTTCCGGTTACCCCATAAGGCGTCACGGCTGTATCCACGGATGAAGCTTGCGTTGGCTTATCTGGGAGGGATCAAAGCCAGGTATTTAGAAATCTATTAGACTCAAAGATGGTCTACCTTTTTTACAATCATGTTCCACTTGCTGTGACTACGATCTCAACTCTTTGCCAAGTGGATTACATTCCTCATTAACCTGTTCTCAAATGCTAATAAGCTTTCCGTTCATGGCACTTAATCTCGATATAAAAAGCTTCCTTCTCCCTTCATTCAAACGTCTGATGTCATGCCTTGATTATATGTGGAGAAGAAACATTTTGATTGTGCTTTTTCTCTCCGAGATCCGTTCAGTTCATCCCAATCTAATTTCCCACATCCAGGGATCTCCGACTAACGACACACTCCACTCACATGCAGGTTCCCGGTCTGATCTGCCATCCCATGCCTCACGGCCTAATTCCTGTTTCAGAGTATCTTTTCAACGGGAGGAACATCCCCAATTGATCCTTCAGCCGGCGGGTATGCAACCTTGTGTAGGGGTTGTTCCCTGCTATAACGACCCATGATATCAGTGGACATTTTGCATTCTGCATTTTTGACTGTGCGTGAGACATGTTTATCAAGGGACTGCATGAAAGAATTGCCGCACTTTTATGATTCTTTCGACATTGCCTGACTAGTCACTCCGTTGAATACCGAGATGAGATGGAAAATACCGATTTAAGTGGACATTCGATATCCTGAGGATTGCTATTATCCCATCCGATCATGATGTTTACACCACACCCCTGACGTATTTGTCCGAAACTCGTTGCATGCCGGTAATTAAACGGTCGTTACAGGGTTCTTCCAGCGCTGGCAAACTGCGTACCGACGAGACAAAGAAATACGTATTGGTGTACATACTTTGTGTCATGGGCAAACATGCCCTTGGGATTGCTAATCGTTTCCTTGTTGTTCTAACGACCTTGTGTTACATTTCACCGGTATGGAGAATGGATAATAGCCTGCAGACCAGTTCGCAGTTTCAAAGAGTTTTCTTTCTGCTGTAACCGATCTGATCTCATCTAAATGATCTGACTGGGTGCACCCCCTTGCATCAGGAAACATTCCTGCTCTTTTGTGGCTGTGCCGACCCTGTCCTTCTTTGAGTCAACGTCAAAACATAAACACAAACAAACAAAATGATGTTTTGCAGGACAAAGCAATGAAAATAATCAAGGCACGAAGTGGATAAGTTTCAACGTTGAATGCCCTACTGTGTGTGCATGAGTTCAGATGAAAAGGAAGAGGGAAGATCCTGTCCATGAAACGCACAACCGTTAAACGCGTGGCAAACAAGATATTAACAGTATCTGTCAATGGATGAGAGGAACTGCCGGCCGGGAAATCAACAAGGACTATCCATGTCTCAGGGACATTCCTCGATGCTGCTTATCTTGAAACAATTGGCAAGGGGAGTAAATAAAAAAACTTTTTGTTGAAATTATCACTGTCGCGGAATAATTCCCATCTTCTTGGCGACGAGGGGACTGGTCGTAATGTCAGCCCACGCTCCAATGCCACAAAGTTTTTGGCCGTCTTGCGCAATGGTGAAGCTGTTTGAGTACATCCACATAGTCTCGCTCATGTCGTCAGAAGCACGGCCGCGCGCCACGTGTGAGCTAGCACCGGCGGCCGACTCCGAAGGCCGGGTATCCTGGCATTCCAAGTGGAACATGTTGGACGCCGTGAGGTCGGCGACGGAAGGGACGGAGACCGGGACGGAGACCGGGACGGAGACCGGGACGGATACGGAGGTCGGGGCGGGGCAGGTGGTTTCGGAGGCGGCCGAAGGGTTGATGATGGTCCAGTCGTCCATGAAGACATCGTCAGCTTCTGTGTAAGAAGACCTGATGGCTGCAGTGCCTTCGAGGATGGTGGATGTTGAGATGTTCGCGGTGGGAGGAGCAGGATGCTCGTAGTTGTCTCTGTCCATGACTTGATCGAATGAATAGAAGTTGAAGAGAGGAGCGTCGCGGTGTTCGGCGAAGATAGATGAGGTGAGGGACAATGATGAATCCGAGTTACTCTCGTTGTTTTCGGTGAAATCCATGATGATTTAATATGTGAATGTCTCTAAATCGAGTTCAAATAAAAGAACGCCTGTGGTATTCTTGATGATGTGTCTGTGTGTCTGATGTAGTGCAATGTTGCTCTACGTGCTCGCAATGATTTAGGTTTGTGTCGGTGGCTAGTAACACACAACTGCTGTAGTTGGTTCGCCCAAGGCAAAGTGCCGCGCAGCGCGTAGAGACGAGGTTTAATAGATTATTTGGGTTGTTTGATCTGTTATAATTGTGGTTTAAATCGCTGACCCGAGGAGGTGGGTGAGGCCGGAGCTTATGAACTCCCAAGCTCCCTGCTACAACACCACGAACCAGACACTGCATTAGCCTGTTACCAAACACCATCAATTCATCAATCGTACCGAATGCCATCGTCGGTGTGCTGGCGTATCCCCTTGCTTGTTGGTACATCTATCGACCACGGTCTAGATCAGACAGCCCTAAATAATCGGTACGCGGGGACTATGTTTAATTCTCGTAGTGACACATGCAAAAGCTCAGGTACTCACCAGAAACCCTCGTATAATCTTGCTTGGAAGTGGTGCCATTAATGCATAGCAGAGCCTCCTCTAACCCATTTGACCTTAGACCAGAACTGTTGATAACCTGTCGAAACTCATCGCCTCACTTCTCTCGACGCCCCGTTAGAGAGACGACTGTTTTAGAAAAGGGGAAAATTGATTGTTTGGGGAGAGATCTAACGGAATCAGTCCTCGTGACCGTCAAGAGATGTGTCTCGAGCCTTATAGGGCGTAATGAGGATGACGACGACGTTTCCATTTGAGGTAATTCCAAAACCTCAGTTCCACATGGTTGTGCACTCAACTCAATTATAGTGTAATTCTCTTCTTTTCTTACTTGGCGTAGTACAGAGCATACGTCGTCTGGACAGGTCCCTGATTTACCGACGTAGATACTGGAGAGTGACGTGGTGACAGTCTCTCACCAATAAGGGCTGCATGGTAAATCCTCCATTGACGAATGACACGAGGCATCCCCTATGCGATTCTTTTGCCATCTCGTAGACCACCTTGTTGGAACAGACATCAACCGACAATGTTGGATCTTCTCAAACTAAAATATTCTGACCTGTGACTTCGGTGCGTAAGAGTCCAAATGATTTCACCACGTAAATTTGGCACCGTAGAATTGGAAACAAGGTGACTAACTCCCGGTCTTTTTGACGTAACCCACCAATAGCTCGGTAGGATCCCGATGCGGCGTTTCTTCAGTAGGGAGAACAAGGAGATCAATTCTCCTTGTATGCTGATTGGCATGTACCGTCCCAGCCATGTTTTTCAGATCTGAGCCCCAGTTCCCGTAACCGACCATGAACGATGATATTCTCATTCGCTTGCGTGTTGCCTGTTGAAGAATATATCAGGAATATCGGCGTGTTGACGCTGGGCTCATGAGTAAGACTACTGCTGCCATGCAAAACCTAGTGTAAGAAAGAAGCAACTCACTTAAGTCTGACTTTGTGCGATCGTTTTTGACCAGGAACTTGTGAGAGAGTTGATATTGGACCTATTCTTACCGAGATACGTAGATGTAATATCGTTATTGTAAAGTGGTAATATTCCCAGAACTGGATGGCAAGTAAAGTGAAGCAAGTAAACTGATTGTAGACGGCAGAGGTGGATATACGTCTATTGAAGTACAGTTCAGTCCTTCCTCCAATAATTAATAGCGGCGGCAGTTTCACGCACCGCCTTCCATCTGAGAAAAGCAGGAAAGAACGAAACTGTGCTAAAATGGATGAGGCAGTCCCTACCTAGTTACAGGCTCCTTCCATATTGGATATGCTCGTCAAGCACTCGGCTCCTTTGCAGTTCGCACATGTAACAAATACAGAAATAAAAGAAACAAAACAAAGCAGGCTAATCTTTATGTATGCTATCATGTCCCAACTCCTTCAGGTAGGATACCTATTTATGTATTCAACTTCGACCAAAATCCGTACCAGTCGAAACAGACTGACCATTACGCTCTCTTCTTTCAGCTTCCATATTGGCTGTCATGCTCCCCTTGCGCCGGAGACCAGGGGCCTTTAGCTTTCTTACAACCTGGTAAGACCTGTCGAGCTCATTCTCGACGGCACATCTAATTCGCAGGGCGGCCACAGCAGGCCAGACGCTCCTTTCGCCTCTCAGGACCCAATAGTTGAGGGTTTCTCTTGTAGGTGTCTCCAGCAATCGCACAAAATCTCCAGCTGTCACTTCCGGGACGAGGACCATGGAAGCGGCAGGGACTTGCTCGTCGACGAGGAAGCGACGGATACCAGTTGGTAGCAGATTCAGAGTATCCAGTTGGCTGAGGCGGTGTCTTATTTCCAACCCAACCATGCGTACTAGAAATGCGGATACTTGCGTTGTCTTGCTTCGCGACTCAGCCAGAGATGGGCCATGCATGTCGGATTGAATAAAGGGGATGAGGTATGGTCGAGCTTGACTGACGATGAAGTGGTTGACGTTGAATAGCTCAGCAATGCGCCGTAAAGGTGAGTCCCGGTCCGAGTAAGATGTGTGAGTCCAGTGTCGAAAATCGATTGTGTTCGCCGGTGCCCATGGTACAATGTTGCCGTGGGCATCTTTGCAGAGCATGGTTGTCTTACGATGACCATATAGCGACGGTGATGAAGCATTTGACGCTACAGCAGCTGTCCAGATCAACTAGTACAAGTTAGCAGGCATGGAAAATAACAGTCGTCGCGAACATACCACATTAGGTGCAGTGAGATAGTTGAGCAGCGTCGGTACTCCTCCCTGGCCTTCTGTCGCAACCGTGATGTTCAACACCCGTTTGCTTCGATTATACGCCTCCTCAAACGTGAGATCTCCCACATTGGCCCTCACGCACTCTTCCAGGACAGTCACATCAAGGAAGTAACCTTCTTTAGAAAAGCGTCTAATTCTCCGCAGCAAAGTCGCCCACCTTGACCGGAAAGCTCCAATAGTCGAAAGCTCACCACTCTCATGTCTATTCTTTGGTGAAAAGGCTGAAAGGTCGATACCATCGCCACTCAAAACTGCTGGCAGCTCATCTTCGGTGTGAATTGCGACAAGAGCAGCAATCAAGGCGCCTGTAGCCGTACCGGTGATTATACGCGGAAGTAACCCGCGCAAGAAGAGAGCCTTCACAACACCCAGATGACACATACCAAATATGGCACCGCCTTGGAGGACGAGGGTGCTTCTTCCGAAAGCTTGCCTTGTATCATGAATACAGTCCAACTTCATCTGTGTCGTCAACGATGGTCCAGCGCCATGTACAGCCGAGGGAGTTGTAGGAAGGGTACGGATATCCTCCACTGCTTCAGCAATCTGTGTTATGTACTCCTCTATAAGATACTTGGTCCCAGCAAAGGATCTGTTGTAGAGTTTGGGTGAGGTGATGTTTCCTAGGTTTCGAACGAGGCCAGATCTCAATAGGTTAACAAGCTGCTGAAAGTTGCCATCTTCTCGTGCAGTCGCAAGAGAGTCTAGACGTTCGGCAATAAGCCTCCAGTCATAGTATTTGGAAGCTGGGTTGTTTCTCCTGTGATGGTGTTAGCCGAGTTCGTCTTATTAGAGGACTATACCGTGAGTAGACGTGCCATAAATCGAGACCGAGGAGGTTATCGAGATGTAATGCAGCTTCTTCCCAATCCTCAAAGGCCTCGGCCGTTCCCAACAAGTCCAGCCACAACTCAACGGGGCTTTTGCGCGTGTACCAGGTTCGAAGCTTCTGCAACAGCTTAGTTAGAAACGACAACGTCGCGTGTTACTTGAGAGAAGAATAGATAGGTTACCCTCTGCCAGAAGCCGGCCACGTCCACGACGACACCCCAGACGGTGACTACCACCCCCATTATCGCGTTACCGAGGGCCGATTGCAAGCACAAGTACAAAGCACCATTCGTAGGAGACCGGCTAGTTTCGTGGTTTGCGACGAGCTCACACGCGACCGATGTACCTTGGACTAGGCCATGAACTCTAGATCTAACACCACACGCAGAACCGGAGAGGAGGCTTGTTCTAGGCGTTTACGTTCTAAAATTAAAAAGACAAAAGGGTGTTTGATAGGTTATGTAAAGTAGAGGTAGATTGTTGTTGAGTTTCGTGGAGCTCCCCGCAGGTGTCCAACAAAGTAAGGTAGGGATAGGTACAGTAGCAACGCTTTACGCTAAATCGGCATGTGATTGCCAATGAGATCACCAGTTTTCAGACATGGAATCCCGGAGATTGAGCCACACTCACATGCTATATAATGGATACAATAAAGGAGCCTTTAATGAGCTTTGGATAAATGGGGATACTCGCTTAGCTGCAGCTCACTATCTTGCGGTTAAGCATATGCAAGCACAGAAGATTGAGTTTGACGAAGATGGCTTCGTCCCGTACCGATCCCGATAAGTTTGAAGTTAAATAAAAGCCGTAGCAGACTACTTTCGTACGGCCATCTGCTTCGAAAGCCAGATTGATATTTTGAAAGAACACCATATTATACAGCAATGACCTCCTTTGCTTGTTATACAACCATCCTCTGGTTGACTGTTCTAGAATCTCCAGAACTTCCAGTCTAATCGTCGTCATCGTCAATGACGTTCCTTCGGCGGGCTCTCCCTGCCACTCCCACGTCGCTACCCTCATCATCTTCGCTACGATCCCTCGTCCTCTGCCGTTTAGAGCGTGGCTTCTCGTCTTCGTCGTCGTCGAGAAGCTCCTCTTCATCATCGTCATCCGCTCCGCTCTCCTCTGCTTCGTCGTCACTGTTAACAATGAAGCCATCGTCGAGAGAGTAGCCCTCGTGTCGACCAACAGCATCCTCTAGCTCTTCATCTGACTCTTCATCTCGTCGTCTTCTGGGTTTACCAGCACCAGGCGCGCCGCGCTTGCGAGAGCCTGCTGCGCCTCGTCGTCCTCCTTCAAGGTCTCCGATAGACAAGCCTCCACGCGCAGCAGTTCGACCGTAGCCACCATCCATCTTGGCAGCAGCGTTCTCGCGTCGTCGTTGAGCCTTCATCCTCTCCTTCTCAGCCAGCTCGGCCTGTTTCTTCTGAAGTTCGGGATCGCGGGTAGTCTTGATGATCATGTCTGTCGCATTCGCGGGTTTGCTGGCGCTTGCGATTTGCTCAGCAAGGATAGAAAGCGCATCGTCTCCAACAGATTTGTTGGGTCGAACGTTGTACTGCTCTGTGATATGTCCAACCGTCATGAGGATGTTGCTGTGTAACTCGGCGGCAGCGGCGTAGTAGTGACCATCGTGAGCTTCGTTATAAGGCTTCTCTGGCGGCGGCGCGAGCTCCTTTCTTTGAATTTCGTAATGCTCTCCACCAACAGAAATCGTCACAGAACCGTCACTCCAGTGGAAGACGTTGGTGTTGCTTTTCAGTTCGTCTGTGCTATGGTCTCTTCGAACTCGGGCGACGTGTTTGGGATGTTCGGTTTTGGCATTCTCCAGGTCGAATTCGCTAGGTTCGAAGGTGTCGGGGTTGTATTCTTGAGGCATAATTTTCAGAAACTTGGGAATACGGAGGACTCGCAGCTGAATAACCAATGTTAGTGCCTCGTACGTTGCGCAAAGCTAGAAGAACAAAAACACATACCGCGCCATCTTTAGGCTTGGGAATTCGATGTCGATAAGTTTTGATGTTGAGAACAACTCGATCTTTAGTCTGAACTTGTGCTTGATCATCCTCATCGTCGCGATCGCGATATCGCGCGTAGCTGTCTCCTTCTGGGTCCGAGGCAAGCTCATCGTCCTCATGGACTGGCTCCTTGGTTGGTACAATATCATCGTCGCCATCATCACCGAAGAGGTCATCGCCACCCTCGTCGATCTGATCAATTGGTTCATCTGAGTCGGACATGGTGAAGATTGTGTGTTGTAAGAGAAGGTAGGTGGACAAAGTTGAGAACTAAGTGTGAAAGAAATGGGTTGACATTGGCGCGCAAATCGAGAGAGTGTTTGCAGTCCAGTCGCGAGGCTTTGACTTTCCAACGACCAGGGGACCCGTTCAGCTGCTTCTAGGCCTGAGGTTGATAGAGCACCAGCCACGCAGCCACTTTATCGTTTTTGCAGCCACAGTACAGCACAGCACAACACAACACAACGCACAAATGGGTACTGTACTGCCGCAGATGAGATGAGATGGACTTTGATCTCCTCTATTAGACTGTTGCAGGTTAGTGGAGAAAGGGAAACGAAGGATCAAGCGCGCTGCAGCACCAGGAGTGGCTCTTTTCTGTGAGGTGCCGGTCTCTGGAAACTCTGAAACAGGCATGGTGCGCCACGCGCTTCAGGTGACATGTGAGTATTGGGCCAGTTACAGCGCAGCGCAGGCAGAGAGCAGCAGGGAGGACTTCTGGAGACTGGAGCAGTCGATGCGCTAGCGTGTGGCGCTCTTCTCAAAAAGTTACGGGGTACTTAGCCGCTATTCATCACCCAAATTCCCAAATCCAAATCCAACCAAGCCCAAGCCCAAGCCTCGACACCGACACCTCAAAAACCCCCTTTCTCAAAACGACGCCAGCTCCTGATATTGGATCTGATATTGATCCTCACAACAACAACACGCGGCTTCACTTAAAGGCCAAGAGGATAGTGAAGACGGCAGAAGCAACGAGAGCACCAAAATAACGACTCGTCCAACCTCAGGGAACCCCTCGTCCGAGTCCTGAGTCCTTCTCTATCGTCTATCGTCCGTCTATCGCCTCTCACTCACGATTTCACCCCGCCTTTCTTTTCCAAGTCAAGTCAACCATGTCGAACCTCTTTTCCGGCATGTGAGTACAAAGCCATCATCTTCTATTCTTGTTCTTTTCCTTTTCCTTTTCCTTGCTCTGTGCAAGTGCAACATTGCCCAGTTCATTGATGAATCTTTGCTACATTCAACTCCCAAGCCAATGGCAAAGTATTTCGAGAGTTTGCTTGAAATGAATGTACACACGACCAAACTCTCATCTACTCTACTGCCCCATGTGGTTCTCTAGTACCACATCCAAGACATGTCTCCCCAAGGTCGTCAAGGGCTAAAGACATTCATCTTAAACTTGTGCAACTTCCCGCGAGGAATGATTGTCCTCTTCCAGGGTCCTTATCACGATAAACCTATCTCCAACTCTCTTCAATATCATGAATAGCATCTCAATCATATACCACCCCTAACCTTCCCCTTCCTATCACCCACATATCTCTCCCTTCCCTTGCAAGAACGCCACGTATGGCGCTTTTCTGCAGATGTCACGGGCGGATCTGGCAATGTTTCAACCAACTGCACCTATCTAAGCATAGTGTGCTGTCATGTTAACTCCTTCTCTTTTCTGCTCTCTCTCAATCAATCTTGACTATACTCTTCTCTATCTTCTCATTTTTATTTACTTTTTTACTGACGAACCACCATCAGCAACGCCCGTTTCCGAGGAGGCAAGCCCTCTTCTGGTTCTCAAAAGAGCCCAACTGGCTCTACCGCCAGTCAGCCTCCCCCTCCAGAGCTGCCCAGAGAAGGGAGCCAATCTTCGGCTAGTTTGGCCCCCAAGGTCCCTCCTCTGCCAAACTCCCCTTCGCTTGCTCAGACCATTGGCATGGACGACTCCAGCGGCGTTATGAGCGGCGACGAACTCATCAACTCCTATCACCTTCCTCGACCTCTTCCTCTGTGGCTCAACGCCCAGTACGCCAAGCATATTGTTAAGGGTAATTTTATGACATTGAGTGCTCGGCCCAAGACTGTCGAGCAAGGCGAGTGGATTGCTCATCAAGGTAATAACCCTCAATACCAAGCAGCTCCTTATATATATACTGACATTGCTTAGTCGTTGAGCATTATCGCAACCTATGGAACTTTGTCCGAGTTATTCACGAGAAGGAGGATGATGGTACATCCGTCTGCAACTCAACTAGCTGCCCGCGCATGTCAGCTGGAGCGTAAGTAACACTCGTCCTTTATAACCTACACATATACTTACCCCCGCTAGTAACCACTCCTTTACTTGGCTCAACCGAAACAGAGAGCCTGTTGAGCTCCCTGCCTTCGAGTACATGACTCTTATGCAGCGATGGATCTCTGGCAAGATCGACGACACCAACATCTTCCCAACTGACCCCTCCGGTGTCTCGTACGCACATAACCCCTCCATCACCACCACACCTTTGTCCCAGCTCTCAAACCCCGGCGAGCCTGAGTATATCGGAAAACGTTCAGGTTTCCCCGATAAGTTCGTCGACATCTGCCAGATGATCTTCCGACAAATGTTCCGAGTCTACGCTCACCTTTACTGGGCTCATTTCTCCGAGCCCTTCTACCACCTCAACCTCGAGAAGCAGCTCAACAGTTGCTTCTCTCACTTCGTCCTGACCGCTACCGCCCTGGATATGCTCAAGCCTGCTGAGCTGGAGCCTATGCAGCCCTTGATCGATCTTTGGGCTGCCAACGGAACCTTCCCTCCCGAGTCTAAGGCATACGAGTACGCCAACATCCGAGCCGGCGAACGGCTTCTGCAGCTCTCCACTGCCCCCCAATAAGCGCTGACGGATGCCGATGTGGCTAAAACGTGTAGCGTGACACAAAAGGCGGAGAGAACGGGGTTTCCGCTTACCCAATGGATGGGTTTCAAATGTATACAATCTGGAAGGCATTTATTGAGTCTGGCGTCAAAGGATTGATCAGCCAGACACGATAAGCGAAGGAGACACAACAAAGCATATTCCTGCAGTAACAAAGAACTGCAGACTGGAGTTTCAGGGCCTCAACCAAGGTGCTTCGTAGGGGAGTTGATGGCAACAAGGGGACCAAAGACCGAGGGCATACACACGCGAACTGGTGAATTTGCGGTTTTTGTATCAAAGTGAGGCTTGTTTCTAGTTCCCCAAACATGAATAGATTTCCAAAATTGGAACAGTATGACGCAAAAGCCTGAATAACATGATCCCCGCTGTCCATGTCATAAACCTCCGTTGGTACATTACAACATAGACACTCAAGTCAATCAATGTTTTATTCAGTCGACACCTCAGCCAGACTTTGTTTTCTTTTTGCACTGCGCACTCACCTCGCTGATTTTGTATTCCACGATAACGGGACGGTCTTCCTCAACGATAAATCTGCCCGAGCCTACATAGACCTTGTCCTGCAAGAGTTTCAGACCAGGAGCATCAGTCTCGAACCTAATCTGTATAACTAGAGCTGTTAGTCTTTAGTCTGTTAATATTACCACATCAACTCTAGCCATGCCGAGCAAGGTGATAACGAAGCGACTTCAGTGCCCATGGAAGAACACAACTCACAGGCGTTTCCAAATCCCGTCGTTGTGGCATTTGCATCTCCTCGGATTACCTTCCCCTCATCCCCCTCCATATCTACGACGCCATTGTAACTGAAACGTAACATAGCGCCTGATATATCGCGAGCAACGCTTGTAACTTCAAGCTTGACCCATTGCCCGTCCGGATCACGCCGTAGAAAGTCGCTGCCATGAATGAATGTTGCCTTGAGCGGAGGTTCGTAGCCGGGTTCAGAGACAAGCGTGCCCACGTCCGGGATGAAGGGGATGTTGAGGAGGTTGGAACTTATGATGAGAGGATCATTGATGGCGATCTACCAGTAAAAGTGTCAGTGGTTCCCAACTACTTCAAAGACAGTTATATGGGTATAGAAATGTGGCATCCAGTATTATAAATGAAACAGCTCTGGAGTAAAGTTTTCGCAAAGCTGAACAGAGGCACACACACGGGATATAGCAAACTGCTATGCCAACGTACTTGCGCTGTAAAAGCAGGGATAAGTATAGGGAAGTTGGTCAACTTCATGTCGAAAATGGCCCTGTTGAATGTGAAGTATCGTTCTTCTCACAGACAAGAAGCTGAAGAGTTGGCCACAGGTCTTTCTATACCTCTGGCCAAGTTCCACTTCACGTTCCGAGACGAGAATGAACACATATGTACACTAAAACCGTGCAGCGAGGATATGCACCTCTCGACTTGTATCGTATATACATTCTCCAAGTCCACGGCAGAGGAATTGTGTGTGGCGGCCATACACTGGGTGAATTACGTGTGAGTCTTGACATTTCAACTCGTGGCACACGTTGTAGTATTGCCCTCCCTGTACGAGGAGTATCTACCGAAGCAGATTTGCTACTAAGTGATGAGCCTCTTCTTCCTGTGCGACTTGGAGATATAGGTACTCTATAGGGTTCTTAGGGCGACGGTTGAGAGAGTACAAGACACACCAGAATGCGGAGTATCTAGGGGAGCAAGACACAAACGACCTGATAACGGACACAGCAGCGTACTAGACGATGCTTTAGATATGGATAGCGATGGGGGAACCTGATCTCAGATGGTGTACGATCAGGACGCATCGCCAACGATGGTGGACAAAGGCACCGTGGCATCGTTGCTGGTTTGGCCGTGGCTGAAACCGAGTCCATGGCGTCGAACACTTCAAGAGAACTTGACAAAAACAGGTTGCAGAACACACAATCGCGAGTGATGTATGCCCGGAGTACCAGTTACCAGTGTAACATCGTTCGCGGCGCAATGCCACCCAAGACCAGCTTTTGAATACGCCGGGCTTCCTCCTCGGAAGACTGGCCAAATGTGAACGGTCGCTTTATCATGCTGGACTATTCCATGTTGTCATTGGGTTGGTGAAGGCGACGTGGTGTTGTGTTTCGTACGTTGTATATCTGCATTGAAGCTCTCCAATAATCACTGGTCAAGTCCTGGCGACACGGTCCCTCCACCACATTGATGGTAAACGACTTTGTTGAGCCATCAGATTCGAAGCTCGGAAGCTACAACGAAGCATGTTAAAACAGCCACGGTTCTGGTGACGGAACCCAGCTATGCGTGAAAGGAACGCATATGCCATTTACCCGAGAGTTACGATATACTCCTTTGACGTTCAGAACCGCACCTGTCAGATCACTACTTCGACCCCAAGAAAGATCCTGCTGAGCGGAATTTTGTTTCAATATCGGAGCCGTCATCCGTTTCATCCCGTCGTGCTGGGTACCCCTCGCTTACTCTCTCTAGAAAACTTAGAAAACGTTGACGTATCCTCAGCTCGAAGCCACTTGTTTCAAAAACACGTCTTGGTGTGAGATCGAGTGGCTAGCAAGCTCCTTCCCAGCTATTTAGAACCCTGACAGATGTGGCAAAGTATACTCACCGCCAGATCTTTCTTGCGATAGCCAGGGTTGGAAGAGCTGATCGGTTATAGACAACAGTCGTCATGATTGAAACTCAAAATCACAGTTGAGCCTTCTCAATGCAAGCATGTCATTATCAGAAGGCTTTTCAGATTAACGCCACTGGGTTTCCGACGGCATCGGGTAGCTTGACGGGACCAGGCCGATGGCACCTTGATTGTATTCTCACTGAGTGTCCCAAGTGATGCTGATGATGTCGACAAAGGAAGTCCGTACACGGTATATTTTCATCAAATATACCCTCAAATAACATCTTGGCATCGTATTGACCAATCTGCAATGTACGAGGTTAAAAATAAGTCAAGATAATTGCTCCTATGCAGGTGTAACTTGATCTAAGACAACCTGCGGATGATATCATGTATCGCTGTTTTACGAACTGGGCTTACATGCTTGACTAATGCACGCTGCCGTGTTTAAGAAGCAAAGTTTCAGAGTTGACCTGGATATTGGTTGCTATCAACGCCTTGACTTCAAAGCAATCGATACTCTCGAGATGCAAACGATACCTCAGCCTCGCAAAATACACTTGATTGGGATCTTAATTACACTTGCAAGACGAGGCTAGTCCATATAGAGACATCTCGGTATGTTTCGTCCTCCAGAAGGGAACATAGTATTCTCTGGTTCCAAGACGTTGTGAGCGTCATCGCAGATCTTCGGCTGCGACATGCCTGTCCCACGATGACATTTCCAGGTGACCAAGATTTCGTGGCATCGGCGGAATCATCCCAGAATGTCGCATGTGCCAACTCTTAATTCGTCTTAGATCATATCCATAGTGTGAAGCGTTTTATGATGTGGTCGCTATCATGGTTTCAGATGTTGAAATAAGAGGTGGGGATTATAGACGCGGGATCGAATAGGTGTCGTAATTCATCCGTTTTTGTCGGAAATCCCCAGCCACAGCCTTGTAAATGCGTAAGACATTCATCGAGGCTGATTCCTTCAAGAGCTCAGATGCTTGCTTGGAAATAGCAATTTCCAAGGGAGTGGATCGCTATGCTAAAATCTCTTCCCATTCAGAATGAGAGCGCGGACCCAAACTTGGACAGGGATTCCTAGACCGCATATTCGGGAGGCACGTTTTGCCTCAACGACGCCATGAGAACGAAAAAGACTCGCGGGTTAGTCGTCAATCTTTTTTGTCGCGTGCTGGAGTAGACGCAAGATCCGGTTATTTATTTAGATGGTTTGAGGTAAGCTAATATGTAGTAACCAAGCGCAACATGGTAACTCCTAGTATAGTGAGCTCCATGCGACGAAATCCTCGTGTCTAAGTGAGAGGCGATCAAGGACTACCTGGGATCAAGGATCGAGGAACACCGTCGACTTGAGCTTGCTGCTGATCAAGGTAAAATTCCATAGAAGCTTCGTCATAGCAGGCGCCCAAATTTGGATATCTCTCGACTTTCTGGCATACGACACACTGTATGAAGAGGACAAGGCTTGAATCAATGTTACAATGTTAGAGCAGGGGAACTGAACGGCATGTGCTATCTGAAACTGACAGCTGGATTCGGCGAGGTCGTCCGCTGTCATGGGGGCCAGAACATATGTCCGAGTATCGCAGTCCATCTTTCGAGTCATAATAGCGGTATCCGCTGTTCACCAATGGACTGTTAAGACAGTTGGGCAACGACTTTGGGCGGTCTTCATATCGGTTTCATATCGGAATTGGCAAGTAATGGCCCTAGTGCTGTGATGATAAAGCCATTCAGAGTCGCAGCAGACCCTGTCTCATTGATCCTGTCGGCCTCGAAAGGTGATGAGGCTCTTGGGATGGCCGAGACGCACGTCTTGGGGACTACACATGGGGTTTGAGGTGTTCCGAGTCGATGAGGATACACTGCATAGCCCACTTGGGCCATGGATAACCAAAACTGGCTAAAGCGTATGCACCATTGCACGGAGAGGAAGCCTGATTGCTTGGATAGGCAGTTTATGGACGGCGCAGGCCAAGCAAGGTCAGCATTTTGGGCGAATGAAGCACCAGAGACCTCTCGCCCTATTCAAACGATTGGATATCGTGACAGATTGGGCAGTTTTGGATAGCGCCGCTCGTTTACCCAACCTGACCCTCCCGGAATATGGTCCGAAAGTCCATGATAGCGACGAAAAATAGTCGTGCACTTGATACGGACTGATAGAGGCCGCAAGAAGATGCTCAGACTTATGGGTATGACGACTGGTAGACTGCAATCTTGCCATGGTTTTGGCAGGGTTGAGAAAAACGTTGAAGAACAACCGAAAAGACTACGTCAGTGCCATAAAGAAGCAAATCGAGTTCTGGAAGGCACATTATCGGAGTCGATTCGCTTTAGAGTCTTGTCTGTGGGATTTTCTTCCACGCAAGAAGGGTCCTCGAGTTCGAGGCATGGATCTGAGTGCATGCCGAGCTCACGGTGTTTGGACCATAGAGCAGCCAGAGCCATGACGCTAAAGCATCTGGGATCTGTCAAAGAGCAAGTCAGCAGGGGATGAGGGACCAAGGAGTCTGCCATTTTTTCATGCTCAACTAGGGAGAAGACGCGCACGCGTAACACACCGACAAAACAAATTGCTCAAAAGAGAAGCACCACGAGCGACCCATTATGCGACCATGAAGCACAGTGGATACATGATATCAGGCTCACGAGCCTAGTGGTTAGAAATAGGGTTGTAGAGGGCGTGCAGACGCGCATAGGTGGGAGCGTGTGGGAGCTGTGGTCGCAATCGTCCTACCCAGCCACCTACAGTTACGGAGGCATCGAGGTACCAGTGTAGGATCAAGAGAGGCATCCCTTGGCTGATGAGCTATTGGAGATTCCGCAGGTGAATCGGATGATAGCAGATGCTTGAGGCGTGATACCGACGATATCCTCGCAGGCGAAGATGGTATTTGTGCATTTTGTGGTGTTGTCTACCATGATCAGCAAACGGCACTTGTCGGAGCCTGTCAAGTTCCATGATGCCCAGGATCCAATGTCTTGCTTGCAATGCTAAAGCTTATACGGATACCTGGGGCATCTATTCAGTCCTCTAAGCTAAGTCAGCATGAATTTAGACTAAGATCTCGATTACTGGGAGTTGAGCTTGCTCGAAAGATACGTTCCTTGCTCAAGAAATCTCCAAGGAGCAGATACTGCGCTCCGCTCGGTTAAGATCAAACCCAGGTCTATTACCGAGCGTTCCATAAATTCGCATGTGAGATGCTGTAAAGGGTCTGAGGGTCAATCGGACTGCTTTCCCTGGTGATTGATGATTTTCAGGATGTGGACAACTCGCGCCAGGATGAAGCCAGTCGTGATATCCATTCTGTGGCAAATCCATGGCGCCGTGGCGTGTGCTCTGGCATAGCTGGAGCCGAAGGGGTTCGGGGTTCCTCGCTAGAACGAAAGAAGAATAAAGGTATCCGCAGCTTCTAAAGATGGAGTAGAAAACGCGGTGTTGGACGCGGTCCTCGCGTTTCGTCTTGTGTTGTCTCGTCAGTTTTACCTTGTTAATTGAAGAGCTGCGTGAGTTATTCGTTGAAGATGGCCAGGGCATTGGGTCCAGGCCTTTCCGCTTCCAACGCTCATCGGTACTTGGGAAGGTACTTCGACACGTTCTTACCCCACGGCGCATCCAGACTGTGCAATAGGAAGCCTGCCATCGGGTGTTAGTGGCTCGCGGCTGATGCAGAGTTAAGGCCCCAAGCTCTGAGGATTAGCGTATGTTTTTTGGTGCCCAACGTCTTGGAATTTTCCATTGTTAGGTCACTAAGCTCCTGTAGCCAAACTAAGGTGGCCGGGCCGGCCCAGCAGCGCCCGAGGCTAGACCTAATGAAATTATCAATTAGTCGAGCTTAGACGTTGAAGTTCCAGTGCTAATTAGAAGTTATGATATCGCGAGTCTGAGTAAGGCATCTTACCGTCTCATTAGGATGCTCCCTTGCTAGAGGTGCCGATATCTACCTAACCTGGGGAGCATCAAGTTTAGCACATGGCTTCCCGTCGTTAGATCCAGTCCCATCCGCAGCCAATCTACCAGGGTTTTGTGCCGCTCCGTAAAGGCTCCCCCAGGGCATAATGGTCCTTTGCTTTTTCCTTGAGCGGTTCTATAACATGTTCTTCATGTTCTTTGGCTGGTTTCTTCCTACTCTTGTCGCGCCGGCAGTAAACTGCATCTCCCATGCTTCTTCAACCCTTGCAAGCTCGTAGTCAGCATTCAGCCATGGCACCACTTGAAGGAAACGACTGGCTCTCAGAAGCGTGGGGTTGCTGGGATGGTGACAGGGTGGGCAGGTTTCCAGTCGCAGGCACTAACTACTAAAGCAACAAGAATATCACCAGAGTCCAAACATAGCAAAGCCCTACCTTGACGATGGCCTCATCACCCGAGAAGCACCGCCCATGACATGAATCGATCGCGGCCTAAGGGGGGATAGAACATGATGGTTGATGTACGATATGTTACAGGATGGAGCAGCGGTCAAGTGACGACGGCCCATATCTGAAGCTAACATGAGCATACGCCGTTACCATTGTTCACACGGGCTCCATGGCTGACAAGAAAGGACGAATGGCGACCATGATAATCCTCCTCCTGGGCCGAGCTCGGATGACACATGAGGAAAATCCCCTGCTTGGTGTGGTTGACTAACCTTGATCTGTCGTGGGAACGGCAGCTCGGTTTAACATCTGGGGATCAGGATCTGATTACTGTCATGGTGTAGCTGCCAGCTGCCACAACCACAACCCTCGCGCTGCTTTGCGGAGTGCTGCCCTCGTTCTTCCCGTCCATTAGACGACTGTTACGTATCTATGGTTTCCACCGCAACGATAATTGATATGGAGTCGTTTGTTACAGATTTGTCTGGGCGCAGTGAAAGCCATCACCGCTATTATGACTGACAGCCTATGTCGGCGATGTTGACTTTGGCTTCGGCTTCGACTGTGGAAGATGGCCGATGAAGAGAGAACACTGGCAAGTCTATTCCGTTTGGCTCTTCTCTTCTCTCATCTCGTCTAGTATGGTCTTGATGCTATCCTCAGCCTGGTTGGACCCCAAGTTTGCCTGGCCGATTGAGGCCCCCCAAGCCTGACTTGCGCCTCCACACCCACATAGATCTTCTGCTACGCTGAGCTCTTATTCCCATATCAGATTGGATACCTCGTAGACGGCTAAATCGATGAGAGCCGTGCTCGTCCAACCGCTTACTCACTGGCTTATACTAATTCATTCATATACTCTATTGTTATCATTTATCTATCTATGTTCGCATTGCCTCTCACTGTAGTCACACCCTTAGTAAAGCGCTTATGGAATCTATGTAGCCATTGTTCTTGAAGCTCTCATTGAACCGGACATGTCTTCCTATACCGAGGGAGAGCAACGGCCCAATCCATGACCCGGCCTCTTGTGGGTCACGTCCATCCCCATCCCCATCCTCGTAGGCTCGTCCTCATCCTCACCCTGGATTGATGTCCCGTCTAAGAGGTCCCCTGCGAATCCCGACAAGAGCTATCCATGCCATGGCCGCGTTTCTCCCAAGTCTAGGTATCGCCGTCGTTGTCCAAGATGCGATGCGATGCTTGGATGGGCAGCTCCACAGACGCAATTGCCGGCTGCTTGCCCCGGGTGAGTACATAATCGTAGATATTCCTCGCCTTGATCCCAAAGCAGTAGTCTGTTTTTCAACAATCATACATCGTCTTTTACTTCCCCAAGTCATCCATCCCATCTTGTATTTGGGTTGGACTTATCAAGATCTGAATTGCATATTGCACAGCACAGTTTATACGCCTGTCTCACTTCAAGCGACACCACGAAGGGCAAAACACCAGCCTTGGACATCAGCACCACCAAAGGCCTAGCTCACACCATCACAGTACATTTGTACCCTTTTGAACGCGCCGGTTTCTCACTACCACTGTTGTTGTAAGTGCTGCTCTCTATTTGGTCATTGTCCGTTGCGCCGCGCCGCGCCGGGCTAGGTTGGGTTACTGCTGCTGCACTGTACTGCACTGCACTATACGGCATTGCAGGTAGACAGTTAGAGCTTCCAGTCGCGCGCTTCTTCTTTTTTTTTTATTGTCTCCAATTCCCATTCCTCGCCCATTGTTGTTGGCTGTATTCAGTGAGTATCAGTCGTTGCGCTTGTTGCCATTCCCGTCCCTTCCCGCAGTGGCCGATCAAGTTTCCGGCTTCCCGCCCGCACACGCCACTATTATTCCATCCCTCACCAGCCGCTTTGCATCTTCTTTTTTATCATATCACCACGCTCCATTTTTTGGGGTTTACCGCCTTTGAATATCCCAAAGGATTTTCACGATTCTTTTTTTGGAGTCTGAATACGAAGCATATTTTGGACAAAACAAAGTCTATTGTACGGCGAGATCTAAATAACCCCACGTCTTTTTTTTAAGTTCTGCTGCGCCTTGAAAAACGGTTAGCAAGACAAGATAAGATCATCTGAGCCTATCCCATCGTCCTCATCGTCCTCATCGTCCTCATCGTCTTTCACTTCCTCTTCCTCATCCTTCTCATCCTCTTGGTCTGTGACCAAGAATACTCGAGAGGTACGAACCATGTCCCCCGATCTTGCACCGAGCATTGAGTCACACTCTCTGTACCTTACTCTTTCTTTGGCCATAGCCATGGCCAAAGACGCTTGACCCCACCCCTAAAGCACTGGAAAGCACGGCTCAAGCCCACTTTCTTCACCTTACACGCCCCCCTGCCGCCTACCCTGCCTACCCTGGTCTTTCCTTCCTCCCTCAAGTGAGGTGAGCTGCTGAGTGAAAACTTGGCAGGCTGCCAAAAATACACACCCGTCCCCGTTTCGCCCTTCACCGCTGCTGGCTGCTGCCCACACCAAACATTGTTTGAGTGTCTCCCGCGCGCAAGGGAAAAAATAAACCGATGATACCTTATCCTGGCTTTCCCGTACTTTACCTTTATTATTTGCCGCGCCCCTCCCACAAAACCCAACCTCTCTTTGCTTCCCTATTGTGCCTCAGTGTGCTCTACCTCACCTTGAATATCAACTTGAACATTTGAATTTGGGTTTCCATCTTCAGATTCCCTGTGCCCTTCCCTTCTTGGCATCTTCTCCCTTCCCTTTTACAGCCTTGCTTCCATTGTTTCTTCTTTTGAACAACCCCACCCCATTCTCGCCTTCCTCTTATACCCATCCACATCCACACACCCATCACTCACTCACTCATTCACTCACTCACTACTACACTTCCCAAAATGACTTCAACATTTCAAATGCAACAACCATTTTATCGTCCAGCTTCTCTAACCGTGGATACACAACACGCACAGAAGTACTTCGAAGACGAAGACAACAGTGTACTAGACGACAACATCCTCGAACACAACACAATCGATTCCGGCTTAGAACTATCGCCCCCCATGGCTGACAGTCGTCGAGAGTCTTTTGCTGTCGGCCCTTCGCTTTTCTCACCAAAGACGGAAGATTGGCAGTCGGTCGACATGCAGTCTGTTCCCTCCAACAATCCTTTTTACGATCAGCACAGCAACAACCCTTTCATGCGCATTGACCAAACTCAACACAACGCCTTTGCTTCTGCCACCAACTGGGCACTTGGAAACAACTCTGGCGCTTGCACTCCTCTTCATCCTTTTGATGGTGTTTCTGTCGAATACGACACAAATCTTCCTCTCTTTCAGCGACCCATGACTGGTCCAACACCATTTTCCAACCCTGGAAACATGTTCTCGTCGCTCCATGCCGGCAATCAGTCCATCCCCACTTCTCCCCAGAAAGAGTGGATGACCCCTCAGCAGCCCATTAACAAGAACAAGATGCGACCTAGCAGCCCCGGTCTCCGCTCACACAACGAGATGCGCCGAGGTGATGGCATCAGGAAGAAGAACGCTCGCTTCGATATCCCAGCGGAGCGAAATCTCAGCAACATCGACCATCTTATTTCCCAGTCTACTGATGAACAAGAGATCAAGGAGCTCAAGCAGCAAAAGCGACTGCTCCGTAACCGACAAGCAGCGTAAGTTCCGCCCCACTAAATAAGCATTAACAGTATTTGTGATGTGATACTAACTACCATCAGCCTTGACTCAAGACAACGCAAGAAGCAGCACACTGAGCGTCTGGAGGATGAGAAGAAGCATTACACCGCCCTCATCACTGACATGGAGGATGAGATGAATGAGCTCCGCACCAAGCTTGAGCAGGTCCTTCTCGAGAAGCAGTCATACACCAACTACATCGAGAACCTTAACCTCGAGAAGGAGGAGATGATCCGCACCCACACCATTGAGACTGGCGAGCTGAGGAAGAAGGTCAGCGTCCTTACTGAGCATGTTCAACGGCTCGAGAGCGCTGTTCCCGCGACTGCCGACAACGGTTTCTCCTCCGGCTTCGACGACATGGACGGCATGGGCATGCCTGGCGCCTGGGACGCATCCAACTTCCTTCACGACTACCCCGTCGAGCCCGAGGTCAAGCAGGAGATGTCCATTGTTCCCACTAAGAAGAATGAGAACAACCCCTTCGCCGAGAGCGACAAGCCCGCCCAAGGCGGTCTTCTCTTCATGCTCTTCCTTGTCGGTGCTTTCGTTCTCTCTAGCCGCTCTACCCCATCGATCCCCCGTGTCTCCGAGGATGTTAGGGCTGCTTCGGCCACTCTCTTGGATAATGTTCTCAAGGATGCCGGTGTCAACTCCCAGTCGGCCAGCCTGCAGACCGCCCCCCAGCCATCGGGTGCTGCCAACTGGGGCAACGCCATTGCTATGAACGATATTACGATGGACGGTGTCGCGCCTTCGATGCTTGCCGAGCTCGGTGATGCTCTCACTCAGCCAACACAGGAGCAGACAAACGAACAAATCTTCTCACTGTCGGCTGCCCAGTACAACAATGTCAACTCGCAGGACTTCCTCCACAATGCCCCTGAGAGGTCATCTCCCAGCCAAGGTCGCCGAAACCTGGCCGACGCACTCGCAGCGATGCGAACCACAGACAAACAAAACGGTGTAGCCGAGGTGTACACGCGCTCCCTCCTCTGGGACCAAGTCCCCAACGAGGTTGTGCGCAACTTCGCGAAAATGGTGTCAGAATGCAACAACGCACAGAATGAGCAGCAATGCAACGAACTAAGGACATGAACGACGATACGAATCAAAGATATAAAAAATGTCACGACGACGAAACCACGGCTTTTCTGCCTTAAATGGCTTGATTAAGTTGCTTTCCTTTGTACAACTTATTTTTCCTTTGTTACCAACCTTTTCCTTGAAGTCGGCTTTTTTTTCTTCCTCTTCGCGGGGGATGAGCTGCCATATACTCGACGTCGCTCTCGCGCACTTCAGACATGTTGCTCACGCACCCAAACGGACGGTTTTTTGTCTTCCATTTGTTGTTTCTTGCGGATTTCCTATCTTGGGGTCGTTTTTTGATTTCCTACGGATTGAACAAGCGAGCGTGCATTGATTTGTTTTGAGTGAATTTTCACGGCTTGAAATTGGATTTCCTGTCTCGAAATTGGATACCTTTATTACTTGGGTAACGGCGAAAGAGTGGTGGGTGTGAGTGTGAGATTTGGAGGTGGAAAGCAGCGGCGAAACAGCAGCCAGCAGAAGCGAAGCATGCAGACTCTACGAAGGAGCCCAGTCCATACGAGTCTGGATAACATCACAGTGCATGGGAGGGACAGGAAAGGATACGGATATTGGTGGACGGAGATGGAAATTGGCATACGTCGAAAGACTACAATGACTGAAATGGTCAATGATGACGACGAAACGAGCGCGTCGATGATCCATTTACTTGTTTGTTTGGAATTTTATTCGATTCTCTGAAGCAACGTCCAGTCCCAGGCGGGCTGGTTAGTTGTACGATATTTTATGGTATGAATGAAATGAGATTAGTATTTATGAAGCGAGCATTGAACAAAGAATATTCCTCTCAGTATAATCTCTCGTGTTTGCAAGTGATGGCGATAGTGATGATGCTTTTCTTGGTGGTGGTGATACTAACTACCTCGTGAGCATGTATGTCATATCACGTATTGTGTCTGCGCCTTGAATGTGGCTGATCAGGATTTACAGTATGCTCTTAAGCTTAGGCTTGGGCTCAGGCTTAGGCTGACAATTAATGCACTTTAAACTGACCATGGCCTAATGAGGAAAGCAGGGCGGGTGTTGTTTTTGAAACCAGGATTGGAAACAAAAAAGGTGAGACATGTGCTAGACCGGTCGATAATAGGCTGAACAAAGTGAGTGGTGGGCGTCAGAGTAAGAACTAAGATGGTGGTTTGTCTAAGACAATGTCTTGCCAATGCGCGGCGCTGGGACGGCACGGGATGCGGAGAGGGATGGGTTAATATTTGGGGGTGATGAGATAACTGTAGTTACCTAGAACTACCTACTGTTAGTAGGTATTAACTGCCGTACCAATGCTATCTTGATGTGATGGATCTCACTCGATTTGCTCGCTGTAGCTGACCAGCTAGAGAGCATGTAGAGATAGATCTAGTGGCAGGCCTCATATTTATGCCGATTGCCTATACAATTCTAGATCAGACTATCTTCGGTGTTATGCGCCACTATGGCTTTGCTCTTCCAAAAAGTACGGGGAATCCTTGGCCTTGCATCGCATCCCGCTGTGGCTACTGTACATTGCATGGCAGGCATTGAGCTCAAGCTGTCGGCAGCTGAGAGGTTTGGTACAGTGGCTTCTCTGTCCTCGTTGATCTTCTGGTTTAGTGAAGTTACCGGAGTCGAACACGGCAGTCTTGTTCGACATGGGATGGGATATGGCATGAGGCTTTGCTTGACCATAGACGAGCTCCGTTGACTAGAAATTCGCCAAACTCTGGCATCGTATCGGCAATGAAAACATCCGATATTGATCCGCCTGTGCTCTCTGATACTCCCTCCGAGGTCTTTCTGTTTATCCGCAATGATACGATTACATGACTTCACTCTGCTCTGGGTATAACTCAGCGCGCTATAGGTTCATCGTCATCATGCGGGCCCCGACCTGGCCGCCTCTATTGGCCGCATAGGCTCGCGGATATCCAATAGAATACCATAGGTTCGCTGTCAGGCGAGGTTGGGCATCAATGGTAGCCGCCTTATGGGATTGGTAAGGCTCTCGTCACGAGGGCGTGCAAAATGGGAGAGAAGAGACAAGAAGGGTCGAGGCTGTATATTGTTAAGAAATGCGTGAACTACTATCGTAGATGTAGACTATCGATGTTTAGAAACATCTCACAAGACTATCTACCTACTATGCGGCAGTGTGCTGCGATATGTACAACCAGACACAAAGACATACGCCTTGTGCTATATCTATATACTTAGAATAAAAACTGCTGAGACACAAGCACACACAAGTCTCCAGCCTTGTCCGCCCAACCGTATCCTACTTGTCAACATATATCTCCCTCCATACGAACAAATGGCTCAGGACTAAGACATATCCAATACTTTATAAACAATGTCTGATCAGTGATCATCCACTGGCCCAGCCGAGACTCTATCGCCAGCCCACTCAGTCCTTGTATTCCCCCTTGTGCCTTCATGACTTACACAGCATGTATACCGCGGATGCACCTCTCGGTTACAGTAGCACACGGCTGCCGTTGCACTACTTACGACTGCCCTCGCCCGGAGGGTCGTACTTTTCCTTCCAGATCCTAATGCACAATTATTTGAATCAGCGTTGCCCCCCTTACAAATCGTACGTTGCATGCTTGCAGCTCAACACCGATCGATAGACCGCTCCTCGTTGCACCGTCTTCTGTGGTCCCTGGACGAGGCTCGGAGTCGACGAGAGCCTATCGACACAGACCGCCACAATAGCAGTGAAGAAGAGGGCATGTAGATGGAGCTGCTTGGCCGGGTGGACTTACCAAGAGTTCCCTAGTGTCTTGTGGCCGGCCTTCTCGGCCAGTCGATAATACCGGGCTGCTGCAAACTGTACAGGATATCAGCCTCATGTGATGGGTCGGACAAAGTGATGTGGGGAGTTCATAGTGAGTGTCGATTCGAAAGACTCTGACGAGAGGACTGCTGAAGCGATCGATGCCTGAGTTGGATCGCAACGAGTTGGGCAGCCAAGTTCACGGACGAATCAAGTAAGCTAGGCTCACCGAGATTGTCGACTCGAACACGACTCGTGTACAGGACAGTACGGAGCACTCTTGAACAGAACAGACAAACAATGGTGGATAGAATGCAATAGGGTGCAACATACCTTGTCTTTCTTACACCCAAAGCCCTCAACGTAACACCAGGCAATCTCATTCATGGCATCTATCACATGGTGTTAGACTTTGTTTTGTCCGTATCTATGTTTGTGTATGCGTCTGGTACAACTTACCTGTGTCTCCTAGATTCGCCGCAGTCTCATAATACTATATGGCAAGCCAATGGTTAGCAAATGATCCCGCTTTCACGATCCCGTCAGAGTGAACCCACCTGCTTAGCGGCGTAGGCGTCTTTATTGATACCCCAGCCATGTCGGAAGCAGTTTGCCAGCTCGAAAATAGCTAGGACGAGCTCTCCCTTTGCAGCTCCGCCCTTTTTCATACCCGCCTGGAGAGCCATCTGCTCAATTGATGCAGAATTGGACGCTGCAGCTGAAAGATACTTGACAGCGCCCTCTGGATCTGGTGCGCAACCCCATCCGTGTCTGTACAGCACGAGTCCAAGTTAGCATCAAGACATATAGACCATTGGCTTCAGTGGCTTATAACGATACCATGCTGGGCGTTGCTGGGCGTCAATATAGGGTTTGAGTTTCAACTGTCCTTGAAACTTCAAGCCTTGCAAAGAAGCCCCCAGTCGCTCAACCCGAAACATTGGTCCAGTCAACTTTCACTATTTTCTTCTTACCTTAAAGCAAGGCCGTACAGCACTTGGCTCAGTGGATTGTTGGCGCCTTGAGGATCAGCCAACCGTCCGAACATACGCGTCGACAGCTCTAGCCTTCCCTCCTCGTGTAAACGAATAGCCTCCTGAATATCCTGGTCGATCTGCTGCGACGAGACCGCATGCTCTTCCTTGTTGCCGCCATCTGAGGGCGTCCCTGGTCTGCTGTTGCTCCTGGCGCGGTTGTTCTGACCCGCCAGCATAGTCGCGCGCTTCTCCCACTGCGACTCGTCCTGGGCATCGGTGGTGACGATGTCGGGCAGGTTCTCAGGGACGTTCTCGGACGAGGGTGGAGCACGCTTCAGGTGTAGACGCTGCGATAGACGACGGGCGCCGCTCTCTTTCTTTGTCTGGCTGGACTCGGAGCCAGAGCGGGATCGGCCGGAGCGGAAGACATCGAGAGATCGTCGGGGCTTTTCTTTCTCTTTGGCTGCTTGGACCGCGAGGTGTAGGTTATCGACGGACTTCATAGACGGTGGGTAAATGCGCTCTTGGGTTGAGGTGTCGGAGCGGATGATTGTGAATTCGGGGGCTGCTAGACGGTTGACGGTGTCCTTTTCCGGGGATTGGCCTGTTGAAAGGTCATCCTTCTTCTTAAGAATATCGCGTATACCCATTTTCGTAAACTGCCAACAGTGATGCTTTGTAGTCTAGGAGGGTTGGTAGAGTTGCGATCTGTATATTGGATGATAGGCCAGAAGATGGAAGAGGTCCGTTCACAGGATCTACAGAAGCGATACGCGAAACAAGTGTCCCCGATTGAAAAGCAAATAAGGGATCAGCGAGACTAAGCAAGATAATAAGACAAGAGTATGTAGATAATGTCGTCAGGAAAAGCTGTTATTAAGGAGTATTCAAGATAATGGAGTGGTACATTGTTTCATTCCTTCCAGACACCGCAAACGGGCTGAGGCTGAGTCGGGGCTTTGCGCTTCTCTTGTGCCAGGGCAGCGCATGATTTGACTGATGCGCGTTATTACAGGCAGTTGATTGCTGATCTTTGTTCTAGTTAAGCGCTACTGTATCGATACCAAGATCAGCAGCCCCTGGCGCCTGTTTCGTTTCAAAATGTAAAGTCATGATAATAGGTATTCATACCTTGGACAGATCTCTCCAGATGTCATAGCATTCCGAATACAATCTGCTGAACGTTGTACCATTTCTCAGTAAAATACACAGTACACTACCACTAAAACATCATCATATCAGCCTGTAAGCAGAGCTGCTGCAGGACTCATGTTGCTAATATTAGCATTCTATCCGAATATGTCAGCTCAACTGCAGGAAGCTGACAATGCCCCTCACTCATCTCATTTGACAATGGACGCCGCTTTGACCATTGGCTAGGTATCCCCGCCAAAGACCAAATCAAGGGTCTAAGTCATAGGTTGATCTCATCTCAAGCCATGATAATCAGTAACCATAAACATCACATTCATACTCAAAACTCATGCTCTTTACAAAACTCTTTCATTCAATACCTAACTATCTTAGGTATACTTTCAAACATAGAGGTATTTCCTCTTTTGGCCGTCTGCCTTTTCTCTTTGTTTCTTTCTCCTTGCCTTCGTTTTTCATGTTCGTGGCGAATCATAGCCAAAAACCTTCAAAGACGCCGAATATTCACGGGTATCTCGAGAGTATTTACCAGAATCCCAATCCCAAGCTCCAGACGCCGGAAAAAGCAAACATGTTGGAAGTCGAAGTTGCTTGTCTCTACTTGCAAGTCGTAGTAAACAGACAAAATGACCAGACTTGGATCTAGTGTCTAGATCGACAAGAAGTCTTTATGTTCTTCAAAATCGGAAAGGTCCGAATCTGCGTCAATAAACTCGGCAACTTCATCTGAATCAACATCATCAGAATCCGCAGCTTCGTCATCACTGGAAATATCTCCAAGAGGCTCGCCGTCGGCCTTGGTCTTGTTTCGGAGGACGCTTGCCCTTTCACGATGTGGGAGTTTGCATCCCTTGACCTTACATCGCCCTGTATTGCTAAAGTCAGGACACTCAAAAACGTGGCGTTCAGTACAGCCTGCCCCCTTCTCGCAATACCCGTTGAAGCCAAAGCTTCGACATACTGGGGCTGCTGGGGAGGCTTGGGAGTGGGTATAGGGACAGTCGGCCTTGGCGCAGTGGCCCTTGGCAAAATGCAAGCAGTTGGGGGTGCGTTCAGGAGTCATGTCATGGGAGAGATCGCAAGACTCGCCGTTGACACATTGCCCGTCTTTCAAAATATCTTTACAGAGCGCAACCTTGTCTGGATCGTGAATGAATCGGCACCGCGGACCTTTGGTACATGAACCTATTTGAAAAGCATTTGTTAGTTTCGTCCCATGGCCACTGGGCCGGTGTAGATGATGGAGGTGTGGATCGCTCCAACTCCAACTCCAGTCTTGGAAAGAGAAATTACCAGTCGTTGAGAAGATTTTGCAGAGTTCGTTAATCTTCTTGACCGCGCCGGATCGCCTAAGGCCTGTCAGCAACTTCGTCCCACTGATGGGCGTCACATACCGCTGGTCGTTGACAAATCGGTTTGCTACGAGGTTTCCTGTCTTTGTTCGGTAAAACTTGACTCCAGCAATAATAGCGGTCTTGGGGGTTCGAGAGGAGGAGTTGGGTGCATCTGCGACAGGTAAGGCACAAGCGGTGGCAGAGCCCTGGAGTTTGCACGCACCAGGAATCTTGACAAGTTTCTTGCCACCGTCCATAACGCGGAATTGAACGCCTTCGATTGTGAGTTCATTGCGGCCTGCGGGGTTAGTCTGCGCGCTGGAGGCGGCAGTCTGGTGTTTCAAAAACTCGTTGAACTTCGCTTTCTCGCGGTATCTGTTTCCGTTGAGCTTTCTCTGGCGCGTCTGTTCAATCGCTTTCGCTCGGTTCTGCGTATCTTTTTCGTATACGTTTGCGTTGATAAGTTGACGGTGGCGATCGGTCCTTGAAATCCAGCCAGGAGGTGTTTCAGCACCACTGCTAGCAGAACGTGAAGTCGTCGAGTTTTCGCCATTTAAGTTGAGTGTTCGATGATGGTGCGTCGCAGGCGGTCGTCCGATTCTATTGTGACGAGGCGGATACGGCGAACTAGCATGTCGATACGAGTTTTCTGGAAACATCAGTCGCGTGCTTCTTTGGGTTACGGGTTTGACGTACGACGATGGTGAGCCGGGTGATGATTCACGATAGGTCGAGGGCCGGATTGCTGGCTCTTGTGGCGGTTGATCTGGCCTGGGAAACATGAGTAAAGGGTGTTGGTTGTTAACATGGACAGACTGAACAAACCTGCAACTTGACTGATGCGGGCCAGGAGTTCTCTCTCCTCCTCGGACATTTTCGCGACAACAACTATGGAACTGGTTTTTTAAGACTCGTATTGAAAAGTCACGTATCGATCGTAGGGATGAATTAAGAGATTGAGGTTGTGAATGTTGCAAGTTGATAAATGCGATGGCGCTGTGACTTGTAAGCGGGCGGCAACATGCATCATCAAGAGGCTCCCTTTAGTCATCCACACTTGCAGCAGTTCATTGGCCCACCACCATCTCGCCTTCAATACCGTTGCAAGGCTGAGCTTTGTTTGTTAATCACCCTCGAACTCGATTCTGATCAATTTTGTTAATTATCAACGATTTTCGCATACTCGAGACGCGCCAGAAATTACGTCTCTGTTTCTTCATCTTTACTTCGCGTTTATCATAAGTGTCAGCCGTACGAACACCCATTAACCGACCGCGACTCGAATCGATACAATGGCTTCTTCATGGGATCTTTTGGATCCCGAGGAAGAGGTTGAGCTTCACAAGACCCGCCTGCTTAACGTGGAGGAGAAGCCTTTCAAACGAATCACAAAGCGCCTTAACACTATATCGCAACTTCTTCTATCACCCGATACTGCCCCTAATGGAGCCAACACAGCCGGAGGCATCAAACCCAAACTTCATCAGCTCAAAGAGGACGTGAACCTCGACTTCGACGCTTTTGGCAGCAGTATTACACGTATGCAATTCCTCCACGACGCCAATGTTAAGGAGCGCGAGCGCTACAGGACCGACCAGCATCGTATCCTTGCTGATTGCCAGGATGTCCGACAAAACAACATCAAACTCAGAGACCAGCTCGAGGCCGCGCAAGCTACACTCGCACAGCGCAAAAAGTTTGACGAGCTAGCAGAGAAGATCACATTAAACCGCATGCTCAGGCCGCGGGAGGATCAGATCATCAACCTGGCCAAACTAGAGGACGAATGTCGAGAGCTCGAGCGAGAAAGCGAAACCTACAGTGAGACTTGGAGAGAACGACGGGAACAGTTCAACAGGATTATGGAGGAAGGAATGCTCTTGAGACGACAAATTCGCGACGAAAAGGAAGAGGTCGATCGAAGAGAGGGTATGAATGAGGACGCTGAGGATGAAGCCGAGGTGGACAAGGTTGGCCAGACACCAAGGAATGAGCCCAGCGGCAACGCGACACCTCATCCGGACGGAGACAGCCAGACAAAGGCTGATGCCGACGCCGGAACACCCAACCCAGACGCTCTCAACGGAGGAAGGACACCAATGAGAGATACACCAGGCCCTGATACGCTTAAGCCGCACTCTGGTCGCATTGGAAGGGGAGACAGCCAGGCACCTAGCAGAGATGCTTCACCCATACCACCGAACGATGAGCACAAGGCCGAGTCAGGAGAGGACATTGACATGGAGGAGTCTGAGACTGGTCGAGTGCATGAGGACGGAGGAGCAACCCCTCAGGTAATCGTGGAGCCGCCTGAAGAAAGCGATGACAAGATGGAGGTGGACAATTAGCCTTGCCGTTTGATTCTGCTGTGGTAATAATTTCAAGATACCCTCAAGTTTATGAAGGTTCAGAAGCATTTCTCTTTTGGGTTACATCTCTTCTTAGTGGTATCGTAAAGCAGCCCTTCCCTTCCTCTTCTTCATGTCGCCATCAAGCCTTTGTCTAGATTTCCTTGGCTTTCGCCAGTGCCTCTTTCGCCTGCTGCACCTCATCTCCAGAAGCATCAAGCTGTTCGCTCATAGCAAGCTGCTCCTCCAGTCTCTCGATAGCAACGGCGATCTTTTCTCGAAGGGGTGCGAATACCGCCTTGGTCTGTTCGACAGCGGTTTGCTGGGGTAATTCGTCAGTCTCTATCCCCAAACCTGAAGAATGGTTTGCGGACTAACCTGCTGCTTGAGCATATATGAAGCATTTTCGTCCTTATTGACGCCAGAGTCAATCTTCTCCTTCAGGACTTTGATCTGGGCCTCTTCCTGCTCGACCTCCTTGTGGTATGAAGCTTCTTCCTTAAGAAGGCGGTTAACGGAGCTTGTAGCGATAGCGAGTTGCGAAGGCGGCGGCATCGTGAATTGATCTGGGAGGTTGGTTCGGGATAACTGGATGAGATTTGTACAGCGGTGACTGTCTTAAATGCAGACCCGCTTGGTTAGGCAACGGCGAAGGAGGTTTTGTTATTCGGGCGCCTGATTTGTTGTTTGATGCCTGGAGTAAAGGGAAGCAAATGAGATCATGTTCTACGTGGGGTTTGTATGGCGGGGCTGTTCCTACTACAGTAACTGATCGCTTTTTACGCTTCACCGCGTTCCGCACAGTTGCAGTACTGCCAATAATACAGATATGGACAATAAACAATATAGACAAATGTGAATCGTTCTTTTTAACAATATACTAAGTTACCTACAGAAAGTCCAACAGAACTCGTCCATAAAAAGAATCTGCCGCACCACAGGTCGACCTCTGCCGTTTTCCCGTATAGCCACGATCCGCCCATCCAAGCAAGTACCGCATGCCATGGTATCTCCCTAAACGCCGACAACACCATCTAGGCGACCCTCAAGTTGACTGCCCTAGAATGCTGGAATTCAATATTTTACATGACCAAACACGCCGCCTGTCCAAGTCTTCGTTATGATATGATGAAATGCACGCTTGGGTTGAATCATGCTGAGACAGAAACTGCGGGAGCAACGACTGCGGCGTGCTCGGGCTCGTTAGGGGTGTCGTTGTCCTGGGACATCTCACCACCAGCCTCCCTCTCGGCCCAGGCTCCCCAAAGTCCACGCTTGGCCCTTATTCGGATGTCATCACCCAGACCAGATCCCTGCTCCACCTTGATAGCATCCTTGGTCGCGAGAACCAGGCACTCAAAGAACATCTTGGTGGCATCGGCCTTAGAGGTCTCTTGTCTAGGGCAGAGGCTCTGGAAGAGGACTGCTCTCTCAGTGCGCTTTCCTGGGCTGTCGGCAGCATCATCACCGAAATGGTCGCGGAGCTGGTGGACAACATGCTTGGTTATCTGAGAAACAGGGCCACTCTCAGCAGGATGGACAAGAGCAACGGTTGTGTCTTCGAAACCTGGCATCATGGTGACTCCTTCTTCATCCTCCATTTCACCCTCGCCGGGGATTTCGTGGCGGCTTTCCTCGGGGGGGATGCTCATTTCGCCGAAACCTCCCTCGAGGCCAAGTCCGGTGTCTGACCCAATGTCGAGCATACGAGGTGATTTGGATGCGCCGTGATCACTCTCAACATCGGCAATTCTACTGTCCCGCTTGCGCTTGAGCTCGTTCATACCACGAGCAGTGTCTAGAGAAAGCATGCCGCGCAACTCTGGGGCCCAAGCCGAGCTTCGCTCTTCCATCATGATGGATGTAACAAATCCGCCCCGCTTTTGCATATCCATCAGAGCAAGAAGATTAGCATCGCGAGGGAGGAATCCAGCCTCCCTGATGATGTTGTCGCGATTGGCCTGTTGTTGCTTGATGTGGTTGCTCGAGAGGGCAATCTCCTCATCTGGTGTAAGAACCTTCTGCTTCTTGGCACGCTGTGCGGGTCGTCGCATAATATGATCGTCCTCGTGGTCGGGCTCATACAGGTCGGCCATTTGGTATCGCGAATGCTCTTGTTCCAGTTGTAGAGCCTGATCAGCGTCGATGTCGGAGAGTGGTGACTCGGAAACTCGCGGAGGAGGGTAGCCGGGAACTGCAATGTCGGGCATCTGAGAAATATCGTCTGCGTGGAAACCAATACCCATATCTTCGCCCATGACAACATCTTCACCGTCATGGATGATAACATCATCCCGAGGAAGGTCGATAGTCATAGCACGGTCTTGGTCATCTTTTTGAGGGAACTCGAGGTCGGTATCATCAATCTCAGGACCAGCGGCACCAGGATCTTCTCGTCGACCACCTTCGGGCTCCAGTGCGGTCTCCTCAAGTCCGAGATCGTCAAGACCAAAGTCCAATTCGAGATCAATGTTGCCAAGTGGTGCTATCATGTCATCGTCCATTGCCATACCATCATTGAGGAATTGGCTGTTGTCGTAATCTTCTTGCAGGTTAATATCCCTCTGGCTGACGCGTCCTTTGCGACCAATTGGTGCAGCGGTCACATCCTCGACTTGGGATAAAAGCCAGTTCGCGTCTGGTGGGGGAGGTAGCTCAAAATTGTCGTAGGGTGTAATCTTGTCCGGGAGCGTCAAAGCTTCGCGGTTAGGGATTTGTAGGTTAACAGCCATGTCATTGTTTCCAGAAGATCTAAAAGCCTAAAGGGGTTAGCAAGCGCGATCATGCGACGCGTCAGTGAAGGAACTTACCATCTTAATCTTCATCATAGCTTCGTTGCAATCGTCCAAAAGGTAACGCGTCTTTCGCTGGTAAATTCGCACAACACCCAAAAGTAGCTGACTACTTAGACGCAAAGCCATGGGCGCCTGATTGGGCATGATAATGGCCTCCACGCTGTCTGGAACATTGGATTGGAGAATGTGATTCTTTGAGAGCTTGCGTTCAAGGTTGGCCGAAAGCCAGACGCGGGCGAGCGGCCCGCTCTTCTGGAGCAAAGTCTCTGAATAAAACATGTTGCCGTCGCGCAACTACGCGATGCACAAAAGAAAAGGCAGTGGTAGCGACGCGTCAAAAACGGAGAATGGGATCCAAGTGGTGAGGTTTATGCTAAGCAAAGACGGCAATGATGATGGTGGTGGTGGGAGAGCAAAGTTAGGTAGGTAGACGCCTGTACCGGGGGCGCGTCGGGTAAACAAGCTCTTGGTGGCAGGATAGCTCTACGCGCAAAAGCAGCGTCGCGAGCACCCCAAAAGCATAAAACAATGCGAAAGAATCGCGTAAAGTAGTGAGAACAAATGCGACCAAAGTTGAAGTGATAGCGACCGTTTCGGAGAGCGAGGTAAGGTGATGAGGCGTGTGCGCGGGCGGGAATAGGGCGACGTAAGGCAGTCAAGGTATTTTATTAGAAGGGAAATGGGACCTGGACCTTGAAGAGGGGGGAAGGCCGTGGTTGTTCTCCAACGGTAAATGGCGTGGCTGGGGCTGATCTGTGGCAGGAGAGAACCATGGTCAAACCTGCCTAGAGTGGTGGGCGGAAGGATGTTAGTCCGAAGCAGGAGCACCCATCATTGGTCAGTAAGGATCATCGGCTAGCAGTGTCTCCCGACCAACATGCCAAAAAATGTGGATGACGGCTCGTGTAATTGAGTGCTTGGAACCATTTCTTCTGTGCAACAGAGGTCATCAGTCCACGACTCCAATATTCATCAAAGACAGGAGATGGTGGGTATGGAATTGACATTCAGTCATTTAGAAGATAGTTTTGACGACTTCTGAAATACCATCTTATTATGTGAATTGCAGGTGTCGAGCTGTTTCTCTTACCCCATGTCTACACGTAGAGTCAGGTAGTATCATGGTGTCTCTGGAGTACAATGTAGCATCTCAGATCGCATAGTTGCCTACAGTACCTACTAACCCAGTAAAATGTGAAACTAACAAATATCCGATCATATTAATTGACTGCGACATATACCAAATATCTCAAACCTGATATCAAAAGGTACCGGTACTGTGGCTTGACTCCCCAAACCCTCCAGGCGTAGTGTCATCAGTTTGGCATCGTTAATCTGCCATCGCTCACTCCAGGTACCGAAGGGCGAATCTTGACTCGCCTGCCAAGCCGTCTTCCACCTCTGAGCTGATGCCACTGGCTGCTGAACTTCTAAGTCGATATGCAAGCCCCTGGCAGTCTTGCCGAGCCTTGAAGAGTACTAGCTCCGACCCGCTCATTGAAGGACAAGACACCTGGCTCTGGTCATTACATTACGATCTCAGGTCCCGTCTACCGTAACTGGGACTTCCAACACATCGTCACGTTTGCTTCTGCCATTGCTGGCCTCTTCTTCTTCCTGCATTGCCCTGTTTGCCCATGTTTGAGTTTTTGCCTCAATAGGGCTGAAGCCGGCCGTTTCCTTTGGTCAAGTTCAAATTGCCAATTCTGGATTACCTTTTCTCGTGGCAAATGCCCTGACGTTCCCTTTACATTCAACTCCAGTGTCACTTTTCCTTCTTATGATCTTGCGCATTCGCTTCTGAATCAACCCAACCGTCCATGTATTCGACAGAAACGGCACTACAATCATTAATCACCACTTGAGCGCTATTCTTTGTCGATATGCAGCTGCCATGGGGCGGCCGCGATGGTCCGGGAGATGACACCTTGTTACCGACATCCAATGTCCCATTCATCACCGGGCTTGTGGGAGACAATACCGATTTCAAAGATGATGATCATCCACAGCGCCCGAGTCGCCATGTTCGAACTACATCTTCCGATGCACGGGTGAGTCTTACATATGAGCATTTGGCTGATATCCATGGTCTATATCGATCGATCCAACTGACAACTTCACCAGAATCTGGCTACTCAGTTCTCCTATATGACCCCGAGCGAAGCAGCAGCGAACTTGCGAACATCCCTCACTGTAGGCCTCACTCCGACCGAAGCCCTGACCCGACTCGGCGAATATGGCCCAAACGAAATTCCTCATGAAGCCCCCGAGCCGTTATGGTTGCGATTTGTCAAACAATTTCAGGAACCCCTTATTCTGCTACTCTTAGTCTCGGCCGGTGCCTCGCTCCTCCTAGGAAATGCGGATGACGCCGTCAGCATCACAGTGGCTGTGACAATTGTTGTTTCTGTTGGGTTCGTGCAAGAATATCGTTCCGAGAAATCTATCGAGGCGCTCAGTCACCTTGTGCCGAATCACGCACATTTGGTCCGCGGCCAGAACAAAACACCATCCCCCTCTGGAAGGACTTCCACATGGCCTCCGCGCACCGACGATACCGATTCCACCCTGACCCCTGGCTCTGTGACCCCCGTTAGCGATGTCTTGGATGCAACATCTTCCAAGGTCATGGCTTCCCAGCTAGTGCCTGGCGATCTCGTTCTCTTTACTACTGGCGATCGCATTCCTGCCGACATTCGCATTACCAAAGCTGCGGACTTGTCAATCGATGAATCAAATCTCACGGGAGAGACAGAGCCTGTCAGGATAACAGTCGAAGCACGTAGTCGTGGGTTTGGCGCATATGGCATGGACAAATCTCAGCTGCCAAGGTCTGCATCCCTTGCCCCATCCGATCATGGAGACTCTCACGGAGATGGCATTCACAACATTGCCTACATGGGAACATTGATCAAGTCCGGCCACGGCCAGGGTATTGTCTTTGCAACTGGAGGACACACACAGTTCGGTACCATTGCTGCCAGTGTCTCTGGTACTGAGAGTCCGCGTTCGCCACTTCAATTGTCGATGGACGATCTCGGTTCGCAACTAAGTAAAGCATCGTTCGTGGTCATTGGTCTCATTTCGATCGTCGGTTGGCTTCAAGGCAAGAAGATTCTTGAAATTTTTACCATCTCAATCTCACTTGCTGTTGCTGCAATTCCGGAGGGTCTGCCCATCATCGTAACTGTCACCCTTGCTCTTGGAGTGCACCGCATGGCTAGGCACAATGCAATTGTCCGAAGGATGCCAAAGGTCGAGACTCTAGGCTCTGTCAACGTAGTGTGTACTGATAAAACAGGTATGAGAAGAGTATATCATACGTAAAATGAAGCTAACAGTGACTCGTTAGGTACTCTTACTACAAACCACATGACAACTACTCGAATGTGGTACTTCGGAACCCAGGATCCTGTACAAATTGAGTCTGATAACGAAGACATGAACGCCAATCCCGATCTCAACCAGGCTACTCTCCGAGTACTCCGTATAGGCAACATTGCTAACGACGCGCGACTCGCTCAAAAGTATACCGAGCATGGGCAGGCTGCAACAGCTGTTCTTTCTTCAACGCTTGGGCGCGATCAGGTTTCCACCTATACCCGCTGGGTTGGGCAACCAACTGACGTTGCCATGCTGGACCTCCTTGATCGCTTCAAGGAGCACGATGTTAGAGATTCTATCGGCCCGCGAGTGAGCGAGACACCTTTCAGCTCAGAGCGAAAGTGGATGGGAGTTACAATTGGCTCAGAGACAAAGGGAGATAAGGAATACGCATACATGAAGGGCTCTATCGAAAGAGTTCTGGCAGCTTGTGATACCTATCTTGAAAAGGATGGAAGGGAAGTCGTACTTGACTCGGCACGTCGCCAAGAGGCTCTCCAAGCCGCCGAGGCTATGGCCATCCAAGGCCTTCGAGTATTGGCATTTGCTAGCGGTACGGTTTCGCGCCCTATGAGGAACAGGTCCACGGCACGCAGCACCCCTGGTTTTGATCGAAGCGAGAGTCCATTATCTCACGCCCCTGAAGACATCTACAAGAATCTTACCTTCGCCGGTCTCGTTGGCATGCGTGATCCTCCGCGACCGGGTGTTGGACGCTCAATCAGACGCTTGATGCGAGGTGGTGTCAAGGTCATCATGATTACAGGCGACGCTGAAACAACAGCACTTGCGATCGGAAAGCAACTGGGCATGAACATTGCAGTTCCCAGCGGGCATATGGGTGGCCAGAATACCGTGAAATCTGTTCTACGCGGTGATGAGGTCGACAGAATGTCCGAGGGCGACTTGGCACAGGCTATGCAGCATACAACTATCTTTGCACGAACGAATCCGGACCACAAGCTGAAGATTATCCGCGCCCTTCAGTCAAGAGGCGATATTGTCGCCATGACTGGTGATGGTGTCAATGATGCGCCAGCTTTGAAGAGAGCTGACATTGGTATCTCTATGGGTCGCCACGGAACGGACGTTGCCAAGGAGGCGTCAGATATGATTCTAACAGACGACGACTTTTCTACGATTCTTCGTGCAATTGAGGAGGGCAAGGGCATCTTCAACAACATCCAGAATTTCTTAACCTTCCAGCTCAGCACAAGTGCTGCTAGTTTGGCCCTTGTTTTTATCTGCACCTGCTTCGGCTTCAAATCTCCGTTGAATGCCATGCAGATTCTATGGATTAGTAAGTCTAAACATTTAGTTTCTGTGGTCATGTAGACTAACCACCATGCAACAGATATCATTATGGATGGTCCTCCAGCCCAATCTCTGGGCGTTGAAACAGTAGACCCTGATGTCATGACCAAGCCCCCTCGAAGACGAGAAGATGCAGTGCTTACTCGGCCACTTATCACCCGCGTGCTTACATCGGCTGCTATCATCACTGTTGGAACAATGCTCATATATCGTCGTGAGATGATGGCTGATGGGCAAGTGACTCGCCGAGACACGACCATGACGTTTACTTGCTTCGTCTTCTTTGACATGTTCAACGCTCTGAGCTGCCGATCTGAGTCTAAGTCGGTGCTTCGAGGTGAAGTTGGACTCTTCTCCAATAATTTATTCAACTGGGCCGTGGCTTTGAGTATTGCTGGGCAGTTGCTTGTCATCTACTTCCCCTGGCTCCAGGAGACTTTCCAGACGGAAGCGCTGGGATTCTTCGATCTTGTACGACTAGTGCTTTTGTGCAGCACGGTGTTTTGGGCGGATGAGCTGCGAAAATATCTCAAGTATGGGAAACGGCGTTTTGGTAATGGATACAGCCAGGCGGTGTAATGGGCTACGTTATCTTAAGGTGGATAGGAATAAGGCATTTAGAGAAGCTTCACTGTACATAGCGCAACATACATACATTGTACAAGGTATGGCTTTGCATAGCGATTGCCCTGAAGTCGGGTATTGGAAACTACCAGTTCCGTAAAAATGAACCAATCTGTTTTTGTCACCAGACGTACTATGGACTTCCATGCATTATTGCTGCTCCTGTATAAAACCCGAAAGCCACTCATGTCGGGTGCAGGGTAGATTGGCCCCCAGACGTTCAATTGCGGGGAGCTCTCCCTGGAGGCTGCGTGTCACCAAACCCAGCGTACCCCAGAAGCTGCGACAAGTGAACTGCTTTGCGCCTGAAGCTCCACGTCACTCCTTTATTCGCCCTAATCGTAGACAAGAAAGAGGTCGAGGGCAGAAATGCGCCGCCCGAATAGGACACCTTAAATGACAATGTCAAGCCTTCCAAACGGCATCTCCCACAACGAACACCCTATCGTCGAACCCTCTATCGCTGTTTCTACTTCGTCCCTTGATAATGCCACCACCGAGTCCGAGATCCGCGATGCGCTCGCCGCACTTCACGCCCGCGAGGCTTATATAACGTCCCGTCTCGATGCCCTTGTCGCTTCTCAAGCCGACCTTTCGCGCGACCTGGGACGGCTGGATCTCCTACGAGCTGGATTAGGAGCACAGGTCATCGCTGCACGATCGATTGGAAATGATATGCTGGCGACCGCAGCAGATACAGCAGGTCGACTGAGCGACAGAGTTAAGGAGCTGGACCTGGAAAAGAGCAGAGTTGAGGAGACGCTTGGTGTAGTGGAACAGGTCGCAGAGCTTAAAGCATGCGTTAACGGTGTGGTCGGTTCCATGGGCGCCCCGCAAGACTGGGAGGCTGCCGCTGGATATATATCAAGAGCAAGCAAGATACCAGAGGAGATCACAAAGGGATCGTTCGCTGTTGGTATAGTACCCAGCGTCGAAGTGCCTGACCCGCCGTGGGTGACGCTGGAGGAAGCCAAGGAGAGTCTATGTGGCCTCTTCCTGCGAGAGTTTGAAAAGGCGGCGGAGGAGAGTGACGGAACTAAGGTCACTCGTTTCTTCAAGCTGTTCCCACTGATTGGAAGATCCGACGTCGGACTGGATGTCTATGGACGATACGTGTGCCAGGGTGTTGCTGGAACAGCCCGGGCCACACTTAAGGATGCTATGAACGGCCAACGCAGAGAGGGTTTCTTCTATGCCAATGCCTTGACAAAGCTGTTCGAGCACATCGCTCAGATTGTAGAGGGTCACGGTGGACTTGTGGAACGACACTACGGCACCGGGAAAATGGTTCGCGTTATCGAGCGCTTACAGATGGAAGCAGATGTCCAAGGTGGCATCATTGTCGATACTTGGAGCGATGAAAGAGGAATCGACAGAAAACTCACTGACGTCAGAAGTTATCCGTTCTCGTTCCTGGTCCAGAGCTTTTTGCCCCAACCACCTCGTGGCGGTACACCAAGGGTGAACTCGCCAGCTATTGGGGCAGGTAGCAACCCTCGGGAGAGCGAGGACGAGGGCGTCAACATGAGAGAGGTCGATGGCTTATTGAGTGAGATTGCTGTGATGCTTGGGCGTTGGTCGTTATACACACGATTCCTGGCTGGTAAATGCAAGGTATGATCTACTGCCCAACCCCTGAATATGTACCTGAACTAACATATCCTAGGATGCTGATACACCAGACGAGGCCCCTCTTGTCATACCAGACGTACTGGTCAAGTCAAACCTGTACCGCAAAGTATCTACGAAACTCACATCTCCTTACAACGTCATGACTACCTTCTTCTTCCGTCGTTCTGTGGAAAAAGCGTTCCAGCTCGACGAATACCCCACTGGCCTGTCACTAAGCCTGAGCAAGCACATTGAAGGTAACGCCCCATACATCATATTGGCTGTCGACGATGTTATGTATATTGTGAACGCCGTGGTCCAAAAGTCCATCTCAACATCACAAAGAGATGTTATTGCCTCCGTGGTACCGACTATTGGTCGAGTGCTTGGTTCTGATTTTGTTGGCATGGTCCAGCGCAAGATGCGAGATGAATCGTATCCTAGACCAGTCGTCCAGGGAGGATTGCCGTCTGAGGATAAGATCATCCAGTTCATCGTTCTCATTAACAGTCTCGATATGGCCAATGAGTATCTAACCAGAATCATCACTGGCCGGATAGGGGAAACAAGTCGTCTTCCAAACGGTGATGCCCAGAATGGACCACTCAAAGATTCGTTCCCCTTCGAGCGAGATGTCATCTTTGTTGCGAACGCTCTGCACACTCTACAGACTTCGTTCATTGGAAAGACGACTGAGCTGCTCAATGAGGGTATCCAAGTACTCTTTAACCAGGTTGTTAAGCTCCGTCTAAGACCTGTTCTTACGGACACGTTCCGTGATGCGGACTACACTTTGTCGGAGGACGATATTGCCGAGATAGCTCAGCTAAATGACGAAGACGAGGATGAACTTCTGGAACAAGTGCCCCGACTATTCGAGCACGGCTGGGATCAGCTGATGAAGCCCATCGCACGCTTGATGACCCCTGCAACTTACACTATACTTCTGGATATCACCGCGCGCTTCCTTTCCAAGATATGGGAGAAGAAGATCATGGGCTATGCAGGCCGCATCAACGCTCTTGGTGCCATCCGTCTCGAGCGTGACTTCATCGCGTTGGTGGACGTCGTCTCTCGCGGAGACTACGCCGTAAGAGAAGTGTTTGCCAGAGTTCTACAACTTCTTATGGTGACTAACATGGAAGACGATGAGTGGGATGAGATCATGGCTCAGGACGGAGAAGACGATGGTATCGACTGGGTCCTGAACGATGAAGAGAGGAGGAGAGCGAGGAGCTTGGTTAGAGGTTGATATGGCATTTAATGATGTTTTGATGGACACAAGGACACAAAAGAGACGGCGTTGATTAGAGAAAAGAGTTTAAACTGTATAAAGAGAGTTGTCGAGAGCGAGTATTTTGTGGTTTCTGGTTGCTGGCATATTCAGAGAGTTTACTACGCTTGATAACCTAACCTGACACGACGTAACTGCATGTAAATCTCATCAAGCAGTTTGAATAAACTTAGAGCTATGGTTATCACATCGACTCGATATCAAATTCTCTCAAATGTTTACTCATACTGAGACTCGGTTGTTATTTTGTGTCTTCTATACACGTAGTCATCGTTTCACAGAACATTAGTGGTCAATAAAGCGCCACTGAATAAACATTTTAGTGGCACCTTAGACAAACTCCAGAGCCTAAACACAACAATTTTCGATTGGGCATTGCCTCTGAGTCACTCTTAAATCTCAACCCTCAAAGCCTGGTCAAAAGCAGGCTCCATTTTAGCTCGTCATGATGAGTGAGCATGAGGCCCCAGTGAGATGAAAAATTCCTTTTCTATTGTCCGGCTATCGCGAACACTTCCCCACAGACGTCAATATCATAGTCTCTGGTGGCATTTTCAAACCCTCACACTATCAGAGAATAGAGATTTCTGTTTTTCTGGTCGATACTCACACAGGAGTACACAGCAATCCTTTAAATCGAGGAACCCACTTACATCACAGAGATTTGTTTCTCAGGCTTCGTCCACAATGGAGACCAGGATAGTTAAAGTCCCTAGCAAGGGCTCTCTTGGCCACTTTCGACCCGGTGATGGCCTTGCAAAGCTAAATCACTGGGAAGTTCAGTGTGAAAACGAAACTGCTCTTAAGGCACTGGAACATGCTGCGCACGAGTTACAGACCAAGGATACGCCTGTAGCTTTCCCAACGGAGACTGTCTATGGCCTTGGTGCAGATGCTACTCGAACTCCTTCAGTTAAGGGAATATACTCTGCAAAGGGGCGACCATCAGATAACCCTCTCATCTCGCATGTTTGCGATCTGGACATGTTGCGACAATACATTGGTCATACAGACGAGACTGAGGATCCTATACCAAGCCGCTACAGGGTTTTGATAGAACAATTCTGGCCTGGACCTCTTACCATCCTACTACCTAACCCAGTGCCATCAAAGCTGGCGCCTGAAGTGACTGCAGGCCTAAAGACTTTTGGTGTGCGAATGCCTTCTTCAACCCTCGCCCTCTCCCTCATCAAGCTTGCTGGTGTACCCCTGGCAGCACCATCTGCCAACGCCTCTACCAAGCCCTCACCCACAGCGGCACAGCATGTCATGGACGACCTCGACGGGAGGATAGAGCTTATTTTGGACGGGGGACACTGCAAGGTTGGCGTGGAAAGCACTGTGGTGGACGGACTATGCGACCCTCCTGTTGTACTCCGCCCGGGTGGAATCGGACTGGATGAGCTACGAAGCTGTCCCGGCTGGGAAAATGTAACGATAGCCTACAAAGATAAGAGTGAGGAGGGAAAGGCTGCACCGAGGGCACCGGGTATGAAGTACAAGCACTACAGTCCCAAGGCTACAGTAGTGCTCTACGAGTCGAGTTTCGCAAAAGGGGGTGATGGAATTGCTTTGTCCGATTTGGAGGCAGCCAATAGAGCAGTCAATGGCCATGCTACGAATGGCGAGCAAAAGAGCAGGAGAATTGGTGTCATTCGTACACAGCGATGGAATTCAGGGGCTGGACTGCGATGCGCCAACTTTCACCACCTCACAAATGTGCAAGGGGTTGACGAGGAGGATGATTCGCCATTCCAAGTATACGAGGGCGATCTGTTGAATGACAAGGAGCAACCTATAGGAAAAATTCTGGACATCGATCTGGGTAAAGGCACTGAGGGGATTGCGAGAGGGCTCTTTGCGGCGCTTAGGGAGTTTGATCGACGAGGCGCAGACACCATTTTCGTTGATGGCATAGAGGATAAAAGCGACATCGCCGCAGCGGTCATGAACCGGCTTCGCAAGGCGGCGTCAGAGACTAGAGCATGAATGACCATATCAATTAGAACACCAGCACTCTGTATGGAAACCCTTCCCTTTCTTGACCCTGTATCAACCAGACCAGACCAGACCAATGGCGCGGCGTCTTCCTTTTTGATTTTAGATTTGCATGCGGCGCTGGATATAACGACAAAACTCCTGAATCTCTAGACATAAACTTCCACTCCCTCTTACAGACCTTGTCGGAGCCAGTCCGCCAGTTTCGACTTTCCTAGCTGTGCCAGGTTGTTGACGCCCTGTTCACTAAGGTCGATGCGACCGACGGGGAGATCCTGGGTGGGTGCTCGGCTGACGCGCTGGACAATGATGGTGGGGTCAGTCTCGAGAATGATTCCATCGTCGACAATTTCGTCAATGGCGAGTGAAACGAGGTCGTAGTTTTCGACAATTGTCCTCTTGTCAACGGATTGCCTAGATTGCGCCATGGTTAGTGATGCTGCGGCGGAATGCGCAAGTTTGTAAATGGAGAACTAACTTGAAGAGGAGGTGAAGCGAATCCCTCAGAGCAAGGATGGTGTTGTAAAGCAGAATCTCGTTCTCATCCACACTGCCAACAACGTACATCATGACATCTGACTCCATCTTGTACAGCACAATTCGGTTGTCGTAGAGAATGATGTCGCCAGTCTGCTTAGCAGTCTTCTCAATAAGACCCTTCTCGAAGGCCTTTTGCGACTTAACGTCGGAGTATGGGTTGGCGGAGGCGCTTGCGGGAGCTGTTCAGAACAGTTGTCAGCTGTCGTTGCGCCCAGTGGTATTACAGCAAGGGAAGCTTCAGGGGAGGATGGATGTACCATTGGGCGCTGAGTGAGGCGACTGGAAGTACTTTGCGAATATCCGAGAACCGTCCTCGGTGCCGAGGATCAGGATGGCCTGAACCGTGAAAAGGGACATTCCTGGAGCCATGATTGCGATTTTGTTGTATTGTTGGCTTGTAAGTGATCTACCTAAACGGTGGCCCCTCCAAAGACAGTTTACAGATGCCAGCGATGCCACACTGCGAAAGAGGGATGCCAGGACCAACGTTTGCCCGCTCCCCGGCCTCTTATCTTATCACAGCTCTCTTGACCTGACATGATGGTTAATTAAGTTAGTAGCTGCATCTCGCGTCAAGCACTTTACGCGTGTGGAAAAAGGAGACGCGACTCGTCACCCAGCCAATCCCCTCCCCCCTCGTTTTCACATCAATTTCCCAACGTCAACAGTAGCAAAAGACAAGGATCAAGCCAAGTTCCATCTTCTAGCTACTCTTGTACATTCAACACCACACAACATAATCGAAGATGTCGTCGCCTACGAAAAGGTCGACACGCAGTTCAGCGACTCCCCGCCGTTCTAACCGCAATAACGAAACAAACGAAACGCCCCGTCAAGGTGACTCGCAGCTTGAGGCACCTTCGAGTCCCCCCATCGACTACCCGTCTTCGTCACCTGGACCCAGCAACCAGAATGCTCTCCATGGAGATGTATCATCGCCATTTAAGCAGATGACAAACAGTCAGAGCACACGTGGTCGAAGCGATATTCCCAGTTCTCCTTTTGGGCAGATGGCAGATACTCAGAGCGATATCGATCCCCAGAGAACACCTCGAGCTAACCCAACTACCCCGGCCTTCCACGGAGGTGAGAACCAGTGAAGCCTTCACTTCATTCTCAGGTGACTGACCAGTATAGGATCCTCACCCATTCGTTACGAACCCAGCTCCAGTCCTGGAAGATCACTACGACAACAGTCTGAGCTTCGAAGTGAGACCAGCGGGTTATTCGTGAGCTCCCAAGTTGGGACACCTGCACCTCATCGACGAGGTGATATTAACTCCGACGCTGCACGAACACCCCGTGCCCCCCGCCGAGTTATTCTGGACGATGCTGGTCGGGTAGTCAGGGAGGCACCACCTGACGGTTCTGATGCCGCTTCATTTACAAACAGAGACCCCAACACCTCTGAGGCTGACGTTCTCGGTGGACAGGGACAAAGTCTTATTTGGGGTACAACCGTTTCTATTGATGATACCTTTGCATCATTCAAGGACTTTCTCCGCAACTTTACACAGAAATATCGCATGTACCGCGACGGCGCCTCTGATGAAGATGTTCAAAATGCTCCTGATGCCGAATCGAAGCCCTACTGGGAGGCTCTGGAGAATATGTTGCTTTTAGGTGCAACAAGACTCTACGTCGACATCTCCGATCTGAACCTCTACCCTCCGACCCGAAAGTTGTGGCATCAGATTCAGGCATACCCCCAGGAAATTGTTCCTGTCATGGATCAGTCCGTTCATGACATGATGGTTGAGATCGCCCGCGCGGAGACTCTGAGAAACCGCGCCTCACAAAGCAGTGCTGGCCACCAAGCCTCACAACAGAGCACCCAGAGCTCTGGACCTGTTTTCCCTAGCTCAGATAGGCCTGAGGAGGCACCCACACCACGAAATCAACCAGATCAACAGCAAGCTTCGCTGGAGGATCAGGTGTCTTCGTCTATTTATGTTGTCCGACCCTTCGGTCTGGACAAGACAACCAACCTGCGAGACCTGAATCCTTCTGGTAAGTTATATTCACCTTCACACGTGTTCTTCAGACTAACGCGTACCAGATATGGATCGCCTTATTTGCATCAAGGGTATGGTCATCCGAACAACCCCTGTTATTCCTGACATGAAAGATGCCTTCTTCCGTTGCAATGTTTGTAACCACTCTGTCAACGTTGGCCTTGATCGTGGAAAGATTCGTGAGCCCACCGAGTGTCCTCGCGAGATCTGCAAGTCGAAGAACTCCATGTTGATCGTTCACAACCGATGCTCCTTTGAGGACAAGCAGGTTATCAAGCTCCAAGAGACTCCCGATGCGGTGCCTCCTGGTCAGACACCTCACTCAGTTTCAGTCTGTGTTTACAACGAGCTTGTAGACTTTTGTAAGGCTGGTGACCGTGTCGAGCTGACGGGTATCTTCCGCGTTAGTCCTGTTCGCGTTAACCCTCGCCAGCGTGCTCTCAAGAGTGTGCATAAGACATATGTCGATGTTTTGCATATTCAAAAGGTTGACAAGAGGCGCATGGGTGCTGATCCCTCTACGCTTGGTGTTGCTGGCGAGGAGGATGCCGAAGGCGGGGAGAACGGCATCGAAGAGACACGAAAGATCACTGTTGAGGATGAGGAGAAGATCAGGGAGACAGCCGCCCGTGATGATATCTACGAACTTCTTGCTCGTTCCCTGGCTCCCTCGATCTACGAAATGGACGACGTCAAGAAGGGAATTCTGCTGCAACTGTTTGGTGGCACCAACAAGACGTTCCATAAGGGTGGTAGCCCCAAGTATCGAGGTGATATCAATGTCCTGCTTTGTGGAGATCCTTCGACCGCCAAGTCACAGATGCTCTCGTACGTACACAAAATTGCTCCTCGTGGTGTCTATACTAGCGGCAAGGGATCCTCTGCCGTTGGTTTGACTGCGTATGTTACGCGTGATCCAGAAACCAGACAGCTTGTTCTTGAGTCAGGAGCTCTGGTTCTGTCAGACGGTGGTGTCTGCTGTATCGATGAGTTTGATAAGATGTCGGATTCTACGCGCTCCGTACTCCACGAAGTGATGGAGCAGCAGACTGTCTCAGTTGCCAAAGCTGGTATCATTACTACCCTTAACGCACGAACCAGTATTCTCGCCTCCGCAAACCCTATCGGCAGTCGTTACAACCCAGATCTCCCCGTTCCCCAGAACATCGATCTTCCGCCCACTCTCCTCTCTCGATTCGATCTTGTGTATCTTATCCTGGACACTGCTAACGAGAAGACTGACCGTCGCCTGGCTAAGCATCTTCTGTCGCTTTACCTCGAGGACAAGCCCCAGTCGGCTCCTACCGACAACGACATTCTGCCTGTCGAGTTCCTCACCCTCTACATCTCATATGCGCGCTCCAAGATCCAGCCTACTATCTCAAAGGAAGCTGCCGAGGAACTGGTCGAGTGCTATGTTGCCATGCGTTCTCTGGGACAAGATGTTCGTGCTGCTGACAAGCGTATCACTGCAACCACCCGTCAGCTCGAGAGTATGATTCGTCTCGCTGAAGCCCATGCAAAAATGCGTCTTGCTGATGTTGTCACCCGTGCCGACGTCCAAGAGGCCAATCGTCTTATCCAGAGTGCCTTGAAGACCGCTGCCACAGACTCGCAGGGTCGCATTGATATGAGTCTTCTCACTGAGGGAACCAGCGCTGCCGATCGCAAGCGTCGCGATGAGCTACGCACTGCTCTACTGCGCCTCCTGGACGAGATGACAGCTGGCGGCAACACAGTCCGATGGGGTGATGTTGCTCGCCGACTGAGTGAAGGTGCCAGCATCACCGTTGAGCAATCTGAGTTCAACGAAGTGATGAGGGCCCTAGAGGCTGAGAATGCTATCATGATCATGGGCGAGGGTGCAAGAAGAACTGTCCGAAGGGTGACGACTGTTGCATAAAGAGGATAAAAATGATGAAGCGTGTGCACGATGTTGAATGATATACCATGTAGAAGAGATGAGATGACGATGATCCCTTTGGGTTTAGGGCTGTACGATGAACTTCCTGGCTGGGTCAGGCGTTGGGCATACTTGTATGGGATAGATAGATGCTGTGATATTTAGTTTATTAATGCATGAAAATCTTGTCAACGTTAAGTTCTGAAACAGTTACTAATTCCCATTTACAACCCCCCCCTTAGCCTTAATAGCAGCTTGAAGAGCATCTCTTAGTGTATCGATCAAATCCTCTTCATCTTCCAAACCAGCTGAGATGCGCACACTCGCCTCCTTGACACCCAGCGTATGCATATACGCTTTCTCCTCGGGCTTCTTCCCAAAGACCACCATGTTGTACGCAAACATGATGGTAACATGGCCGCCAAGATGAGGACTCGGGTAAAACCCCGCCCGGTCGTAGAAAGCGGTCGCGGTTTCGACACTGGAGAACTCAACTGTCAGGAGACACCCGTATCCAGGCTCTGGGAACTCGGACGTTCCTTGGCGCAGGAGACAATCGTAGTTTTTCTTTGTTGATTGAAGACTGGGATATTGGACATTGGCGATAGGAGAGTCAGGAAGCGAGATGGCCTCGTGGAGAAAGTTTGCCATGACGAGAGCGTTTCGGTTGAGAATCTTTGTGCGTTCAAGGAAGTCTTTGGAGTTGGAAAGCAAGACCTCTGCATCCGAAGTGAAGAGTTCGTTGTGATGGGACTCCTTGAAAAGAGGCTGGAGAATCTGATAGTGAGTAGATAGAGGGTTGAGGACGATGGAGCCGCCCATGACGTTGGCATATCCGCTGAAGGACTTGGTGAGAGACGAGAGGACAAGATCTGAGTGATCAAGGACGTCTATGTTGGCAAAGCCACTGATTGTGTCATCCACGATGAGGAAGAAGCCATATTCTTCAGACTTGAGAGAGTTAGTAATGTTAGAGCGGAGGCAATAAACGACAATGAACTTACAAGTTTCTTCAGGCGATATGTATCAGGAGTCTCCAATGTCGGGTTTCCTGGGACTTCAACAAACACATAACTCACGGACCTTCCCTCCTGTCTCTCCTCCTTGAGCCAGTTTTCGAAGAGTGTGAGACCTTCTTCGTCGACCTTTCCAAAATGCTTCATTCCCTGTGGACACTCCTCGATGAGATGGTGGTATGTGTTGTGGAAGATAATACCCAGCACAACGGCAACGCCAGGACGATATTTAACCAAGAGGTTGGTTGAATGGAAAATAGCAGCCATCCCTGTCGGGTACAGGAATACATCGTTGGTCGTACATTGAACCTTCTCTGCATCTATCGGCGCACGATGAAGTAGTTCCACGATTCTCTCCCGAAGAGAATCATGGGCTTCACTTTCAGGAGTCCAAGTCGGCGTAGGGATAGCCTCGCTCTCAATATCAAAAGGGACTTCCTTGATAGAGTCCATGCTCTTGAGAAGATCCTCAGCTCCGCGTATGGAGATTCCAATACCTGGGTTCTGCCACACGAGCATCATGACAGGCATTGCAATAGGATCTGCAAGGATGGCGTATACTCGATGACCTGCTATATCAACACACTTGAGAGTCACATCCTGAGGGGTAAGTCGTTGCTCCCCGCGGTTCTCATGGGTGATATGATGGAGAGTAAATGGCCAAATCGCAGGGCTCAGAAACACCAGCGCAGCTTTATCACTATGGCCGAGATGCTTTGCAACCTCATGACCAAGCTGCAGTTGTCAGAATACATGTTAAGAGACAAATTATAGTGGCGGACGAACCTGAGCAGCATGATGCATAGGCATGAACCGAGGATAGAAGTGAACTACCCGCTGCATAGGACTATGGTCGCCATCACGAATACCGCGTGCAACTTGCCATCCTGGGAAGTTGGTGATGACGCTGTAAGGAGTCTGCGGCGGCGGCGCGTATCCAAACTCGGATTGAGGTTTGAGAATGACCATGGTTTTTGAATTGGTTTATATTGAGTGAAAGAGTTGGGTTTCAGATCGTGACTATGCTACACACACTACTAATATAGGTAAAGAGAGTGTCACATAAACACCACATATGCATGGCAACCCCCTCATCTAAGGAATGACCTGACATCCTGAGCTAATGCAATCTGAGCTATACCTGTAAACTAATTCCTATTCTAGATGTTTAGTTATGATACGCCCTACCACAGCCAGACACTAACTAAGCCTTGAGCTTTCCGCTGTGGGCGCCTAGAACCGCCTAGAACCAGTTGTGAGTTGAAGGTTTACAGCCTTAACTTTGAGAGTTTGATCACAGCCAATCACATATAACCTCGGTAGAGTTTACTAGTTACGACAAAGCTGCAGCTCCGTATTGACGCGGAGCTGGTCGATTAATTATGCCGAGCTCTAGGTAAGTAAGTAGTTACGTCTGTACTACGTAGTGATATTGATATAGTTTATGGCTACCACAAGGAACATAATCATCTATCACGAATAACAGGCCTTTTAACTTTTAGTATTACTCAACACTTTAGACTAATGACATCCTATCCACCTCTTCGTTTAAAATACACAAAGGAAACCTAATTGAGGCGCACATCTCCTCATATGCTTCACATGACTGTTTCGAACATATACACAAGTGTTCAACCAAAAACAAGAACACCGCCTTTTTACCAGATGTTTCTTTCCTTGCCTTCAAATGCAAAGTTCAACGCTACTCCAAGGAAGAGAGAAACGCAGAGTGCGGTCGGGCCCCAACGGTCATAAAACTTAACAGCCTTGCGTGTTCGAATGCCATTGCTTCGGTAGAGGTATGTAAGCACAGAATAACATAGGCTAAGAATAGCCAGCAGAGTAAACACGCCAGCTACCCAAAAGTGGGCTGGCGTAGGATGGTTGCCGAAGTTGAGCAGCGTCACGGCAATTGTACCGATATAGATAGAGAACTCGAGCTATTGTATATTATTAGTTACTGACCGCGTGAGTGATATAAGCCCACTTACCCATCCAAGGAATGTTCTCTCAGCCGCAAAGTACACCTTGGGCTCAACACGAACAGGCACGTAGATCTTCTTGCCATGAGGCGCCTTGAACTTCTTGTTCTGAATGGGATCCGATCCAAACAGAGCTTGCAATCGGTCGCTACGTGGCACTTGCGTGCTTCGAGGTGCTGGTACAGCACCCTTGACGATGGAAACCGCATGGTGTCCAAGAGATTTACCCAGATGTCGTCCCTTTGTGGAAATCAAAGTCGAGTAGTAGTGCCATCCGCCGATTCGCTTGGCTTGTTCCAGTTCATAGTTCTCGTCATACTCATCGTCCGAGTCATAAATGGGATAGTCCTCGTTCGCTTCAGGAAGGTTTGCCATCTGGTCTTCCACGTCAATAGGAGGAATCTCACGGAGTCGCCCGGCGCCTTGCGTGCTCGACTCTCCGTTTGTTCTGTTGCGGCCTGAAACCTGCATCTCCTCATCGTCCGAGTCCAAGTCCTCCTCATCATCAGACGTATTCGTCGTTCCTGACAATCCAGGTCGTCGGATACCAAAATCGTGGGTGACGGGCTTGCGGATATCGACATCCATCTGGGGCATCCAAAAAGGCAGGAGGTCAATTCTGTCGGGGAACAAAGTCGCTGTACCGTGAATGAACTTGGAGAACTTGGGAACAGCCTCTACCAGGTGGGATGAGATGAGCTGGCGAACCCACTCAGGAGGTTCCTGGCCGGCTTGTGTCTGAAGCTTGACCTCGAGAACGGCATAAGGGAATCGCTCAACATCTTCAGCAGGCAGCTGAGAGAAGGGGTAATCAATACCAATATCCATGCGTCGCCAGTTGTCTCCAGAGCGAGTGCGGCCATCAAGATTGTCTTCGCGCACCATTGTGAGCTCCGTATCAAGCGAAATTCGTACTCGAGCATCTGCAGGGAGCTGGAATGCGGTACGGTTGTAGAACGACCGGCAGACAGGCTTGTAGCCCTTCTTGAGTACCGAGTACTGAACCTCAGATGCCAGCCGCTCGTCCTCGGCAATAGCCTTCTCGGGCTTCTTGCCTTCCTTGCGGGCCTTCTCGAAGATGGCGGCGGGGAGGAGTTCTCCCTTCATGTACGAGTTGACGTTCTTCTCCTTCATGGCGAATCGAGCCTTTACAGACTTCTCACCCGTCCAATCCTCACGATGTGTCTTGCGCTCAACGAAAATCGTCTCGGTCTTCATGCCTCCGTACCATCGCAGCCGAATAGCCTCTGCACCCTCGGTCTTCTTCAGTCGGCCCTCATACAAATCCCATGTTTCGGGGTTGTCGTAGTAAATCGACGTGATGGCTGAGTCTTCAGGGTCGAAATCCTTGTTGGCGTTGAAGACAAGAACTGGCAAGTGCTTCAGGATGATGAGCTTCAGTTCTGTTACGTTGTCAGGATGAACCCAGTATTTAGTCGTTTGTCGGATGAAGCTGGCCTGGCCTCCACCAGCAGCACTGTCACCCTTGACGGGGTTTCCGCGAGTTCGGACGAGGTCGTAGAGCTTGGAAAGCTTAATGACAGAGGCATCGTAGTTCTCCTTGTAAAAGGGCTTGGCCTTGAGTCGGCTATCGAAAACAGGCTTGAGGTGCCAACCGGTTGTTTTCTAGAATTCCGGTTAGCCAATCGCAACAGTTCGCAAGGGAGAGGTGCTTACATCGTGCTTCTTAATGATCTTGTAAAAGCCGGTATAGTTGAGCTGAACAAACTTGGCAAGATCGTGGACATCGGCAATAATATCGCTGAGGTCCTCTTCGAGCAGCATAAACTCCTCCTCAGTTGGGCCGTTCTCGCCGAGCCCACGCTCGTTCAAGCGGTTCACAACTTCCTTTACTTCGCGCTCGCTCACAGCAATGCGACGGGCAATCTCCATCGCCTTTACCTTCTGCTTTGTGTGAACCTTCTCGAGCTCGACCTCGAGCTTGCCGACGAAGCGCGTCTCGTCATCCTCCGACCATTCTGGGCCCTTGCCTGCGGTCTTGATAGGGCCCGTGGACTTTTTGAGTTCGTCCTTCAAACCATCGTAATCGATATAATACCACTGGTACTCGTGGATAACGCTAGAGCGAAGCTGCTCTCCGAACTTCATGACTACGACGCCGGGCCGGACGGTAGGGTGTTTGCCGTGGCGGGTACTATGCCAAGTTCTGGAACGGGTTTTGAGGTCCTGAACAATCAGCATGTGCGCATTGAAGAGGCTGGATGTGACACCCGAGCAATTGAGTTTGAACTGCGCGCGCGGAGGATAAAGGAGTACAAAGCGATCATGCCAGAGGCAGTCAGGTCAATGAAGTCAATCGATCGATGCTGTTGATACTGCGCTGCTCCTTGATGATGTAGGTTTCCGTTATGATTGCTTACCTGGGTGACGACAACAAGAGAGGGAGAGTGCAAGACAATGTTTTGGTATGGACGACAGTTGAAAATAAAGAAGCAAGAACAGCCCAGGGCTGACGAGGCGGCAGGTACGAACGTGCTATTGTATCCAATATGCAAGGTAACTTTAGGTACGTAAATTGTTTACGAGACGGGCAAGCACGAGGATGGTGCAGGTTTCCCTGACTTGGATTGAATCTCGGTCGCTTGTTATCGTCGGCGTCGGCGTCGCGCAAACTAACTTTAGGTGGTGCCTTGTGTGGAGCTGCAGGCCAATCCTGGCTTAGTTGGCGTTGTCCTGGTTCAAGCTCTGTTCGAGACAGCTGCGAACCTGAGACGATTGGCGAATCATGTTGGGTCCTGTAGCAACGTGCACGTCACTACAGCAAAGCCAATGGGCTACGGTACCTGCCAGGGGAATAGAGAAAAATGGCGCTGAAGAGTCGAGGATCCGCTGTATTTTTAGCGGCCGTTCTTCTATCTCCATCAAGCTTTCATCCCAGGTAAACAAGTGCGCCAGCATCATTAAGCTAATGCGACAAACAACCAACACGAGCTTTGACTAAGGGCAGGCTATTGGTTGTGTTTCATTCGTCAATTCAGCTGCCAGGTAGTGAGAACCTAAATAAAATGCACCAGGATTTCTCCTTAATGCACGTTATAAGAATGCATCGGCAAACAGTCAACTTGCATCCATTACATCGCCCGTTCCTTGCCTTGCTGCAGTGAATCGATTGGGCCGGGGAGACTCGGTAGTGGAGCATATGGACTGAGGCTCGGTGTCGAATTCGATAGGGCCCGTCTTTTTGGCAGCTGCTTCAAGACTCTGCCCGTGTCTGCCCCGTCGTAACCCATCAAATTATACCAATTGAGCCCCAGCGCAAGTTTGTTAACAACAATTCTTCTTTCCCTCTCAGGACGACACTCGGGAATTCGGCTCGAACCTTGTATATCCTTCCATAAACGGGTGCAACTATCATTCGACCCTTGTCGTGTATTACAGTGTCTTGTCCAACCGTCTCTGAAGCTCGTGTGCCCCTCCAAGTGACCCCGCGACACAATTTTTTATTTTTGTTGCCCCTCCATATCAAGTCACAATGGCCGCGAAAACACCAATCGACGATTCTATGCCTGCGCGCATATCCTCCGATTGTCCAGACGAGATTCGGGAGGTTCTATACCATGCTTGGGGCCATGACAGGAGCGGCTTGAAGGCCCTGCTCAAAACCACCGGCAAGGCCAATGCTCAGGACCCCAAGACTGGAGAGACACCCTTGCATGCAGCTATCCGTGCCTGCGGGCCTGCCTCCCCTGACGATGATGATCAGGAGGAGGATGGTTCGGTCGAGTTAGCCAAGGAGATCGTTTATGATCTTTTCCTTAGAGGCGCCATCTGGAACGATGTCGACAGCAATAACGAGACACCCGGCTGTCTCGCCCTCAGACTCGGACGCAAACCTCTTTACCAGCTCTGCGTAGAGGCTGGAGTGCGAGCAGAGCTTCTCTTTGCTCTTATGGGAGACTATGAGGAACTATCATCCGGTTCAGAGGACGGAGATGAAGAGATGGAGGTTGAGGAACAAAACGACGACGAGGCCCCTGAGCTAGTGTCCACCGAGGAGGCAGTTGCTCCTCCCGAAGAACCCAAGTTCATCCCTCCCGATGCGAAAGAGAAGCAAGTTACAAGCGAGGAATACCTCAACTCGAAGCTGGTCTACGACGATGCTAAACTTGTCGACTCCGACCTTAACGGTGTCATGATGGCTTGGGAGACGGACATTATGCGTCGTTCCGTTGCCGCTCTTGTTCCCGACTCGGCCCCTGGCAAGCGCATCCTTAACATCGGCTTCGGCATGGGTATAATTGATGGCATGTTCGCCGACCTGAAGCCTTCGCGCCACCACATCATCGAGGCGCACCCCAGCGTCCTCGAGCACCTGTCCAAGGACGAATCTAAATTCGGCCCCAGCTGGGAGAAGAGTGGTCCTGAAGAGGGAGCTTTCAAAGTACACAAGGGAAGATGGCAGGATGTTGTGCCAAAGCTACTCGAAGACGGCGAGGTTTACGATGCCATCTATTTCGACACCTTTGGCGAGGACTACTCACAGCTGCGCCACTTCTTCTCCGAGTGCATTATTGGTATCATGGATCAGGAGGGCAAGTTCAGCTTCTTCAACGGCCTTGGAGCCGATAGGAAAGTCTGCTACGACGTATATACAAAGGTGGTTGAGATGCAATGCGCTGATGCTGGTCTCGACGTCGAGTGGGAGGAGAGCAAGGTAGACATGTCTGGCCTAGAGGAGGCTGGCGAGGGAGAATGGGAAGGCGTACGAAGACGTTACTGGACCCTTGATGGTGAGATTTCATATTCAGTCACCCTTTGGCTGGGAAACAGTAAGCTAACCTCACTTCACAGAATACCGGTTGCCCATTTGCACATTTATGGGTTAGGCGTACATATCAATCAGAAGAAATCATGGGCTTGTCTGCGACAGGCCCGCTTTTTTGGTATTCCTCAAGCAACCCCTCGTCTCTATTCGATCGTGCTTAGATTCAAGTACACGTCTATCTCATTTTCCGGTCCATCGTTAATCGATGATGCCACCACACGCCTTTGCTTTACCCATTACAATATTGCTTATTTGAAGTTCTCGGGATGAAGGATACCTGCCATGTTGCCCTCGTTAATTCGCTTAAGCGTCAGGGCGGCAATCAGGGCGGCGCCAACACCGCTGCCGTCTTCGGCAGTGAGGACCTCGATAGGATCCTCTTCCTTCTTGCTCTTCTTTTCAGGCCAGTCAAGGATTTCTCGCAGAGCCTTGGCACCTCGCTCCTTGAAGTAGGGGTACTTGTTGAACACAGAGCCATCAGCACCGACGTGGCAAGATTCGTAGCCCTTCTTCTTGCAGATAGCAGCAACACCGCAAGCCGAGAGTCTAGCAGCTCGTGTGCCAATGAGCTCGGCGGTTCTGCGGATGAGCTCGAGCTCGGGGCGTGTGCAGGTCAAGTTCAACTTCTTGGTGAAGAGGTCGTATGTCTCTTGCAAGTTCTCCCAGGGGTCCCTAGAGATAGAACATTAGTGATGCGCGTAGTACCAGGGTTTTATGTACTTACTCCTCAATAGCAGACAGGAAAGAGGCATCCAGGGAGTAAGGCTTGCGGAGCAGAGCAATGTCCTGGTTCTCAAAGATATGGATGTTCTTGTTGTCGTGAAGATCGACAAGGATGAGTCGGAAGATCTCACCCAGATAGAGACCAGCAATCATCTTCTCGAAAGCCTGCTGGCCAGGGCGAGGAGACTCCTTATCAATGATGACGTCGTAGGGAGTTCGAGGAAGCACCTTGTGCTCGTTGTCGAAAGCTCCCCACTCGCAGTTGATAGCCATAGGAAGGTCAGCAGGCAAGTTCAAGTCGGCAATCTTGGGGATGGAGCCGCAGTCTTCCATGTATGCGGCGTTGCATCCTGTGCCGAAGATGCAGCCGATCTTCATAGCGGTGTCGGTGTAAGCGGAAGCAATCAATGTGCCAGTAGTATCGTTAATGATAGCTGCAAGCTTGATAGGAACGCCCTGTTCACCAGTTAGCCACACATCACGAATATACGAGACCAGTCTGACATACGCGAGCTTTGAGAGCCTCCTCAAACATAGGAACAATGTTCTTGCCCTCAACACCGTCGATGTCGAATCCCTTGGTCCATCGTTGGAGAATACCCTCGTCGATGTAGTTTTGAGTGGCAGGGTACGAAAATGTGAAACCGAGGGGGATCTTCTCCAGCTTGGTGCAGTCTCCGTGATGAGTCTCGAGGAACTGGTAGAGGCACTCGGCAATATATTCCCAAAGCTCTTCAGAGGTGCCGGACTTAAGCTCCTCGGGCATGCGGTACTTGGACTGGATGATGTCGAACTCGGACTTTTCGTCTGTGAGGGTGATTTGGCAGACTCGTAGGTTTGTGCCGCCCATATCCAGGGCTAGGTAGGTTCCGGTCTCATAGCCATCCGGGTATGACATAACCCAGGTAGGGTTCATGGGCTAGGATTTATTGTTAGAAGCAGAATTTTAAGGTGTATGCTTCAGACTCACGATGCTTCCACCCTCAACAGTGAGTCCTAGTTCATATTAGCCGAGTCATCTCCAAGATATCACACATATGGACGACTTACCCTTGGCCAGTTCGGAGATGAAGTGGTTAGTGATCTCCTTGAGCTTTGCGGGCTCTACGGTGAAGTGCTTCTCGAGCTTTTGAATCTCCTCGGCGAGGTCCTTAGGAACATCGGCCATGGATCCTGTCATGTTTCGTCGTTAGCAACTGCGTTTTGATGTTGGTGAAAGTTTTCGTGGACAAGATGTAGCTTGAAAAGAGGTGCAAGATTTGTAGGAAATGAAGGTTAATAGAGTGTGGTTCATCTCTTCTGCAGTATGGTAGGGACTGTATAAGCACAACATCTACACTATGGCAGTAGATTAGTGCTTGCCAGCTGGCAATTTCGAATGTATAGTCATGTAGTACGGGCTCACGTAGTACACCATGTCTGAAAAGTCTTTGTCCCTTCATACTTCAATGTCACGGTTGTACGAACTGTCCTTCATCATGGTTGTATCGGGTATTTGAACAAGATCATGGGAGTCGGTCTGTGTTTCGTTCGACCTCGCATGGACGATCGCCGCACTGCCGCGACTTTCAGAGACGACTTCGTCTTCGCATCGAGACTCATCCCCAGTATATGGTCGGAGATGGAGCCAACATCGTCATCGCAACGTATTTTTGCTGGTTCTGCCCCACCACTCAAGCTCTCTATCCTGAAGAAGCAATAGCTGGGGGTTCAAGCAATTGATGCCTCCGAACAATAGGAGATTGTTGTCTTCGATCGTGGGGAACACAAAAAACAATGTGAAATAAACATTCGAGAATACGTACCCTTTCGGGAGGGAGGACGACGAGGACCGAGGCCGACCATTTTGACGATGCGGTTTGGTTGACTTTGGCGTTGGCGGGGTTCGGATTTGGCGGGGTATTGTTTTGTTGAAGTTGCGTAGGTCTCGTAATTGTTCAGTAAACAGCAGGTGTTCACAGATGAAGAAAAGAAAATACTAGTGTATTAGGTGGAAATAGGACAATCAATAGTAGGTTGATCTTGGTAGGGGACACAAGGGGTTTTTAAAGCAGCCCAGATATGGGATGGAGAGGGAGGGAGGTGGAGTAGACAGCACCCTACGGATACGTACTTAGGTAGGTACTAACTCAACTGGAGAAGTGAGTCGAGGTTGAGCCTTGAGGGGAGTTGTCTTCTCAGTCTCAGGTCATCAATCGGCCAGAAAGAAAGTACAGTTACTTGCATACAGGCACTGCCATGTACTTCGTTTTTGTGCCTTGTGACCAATTGGCGAGATCCAAATCATTCGAGGTCTCCGCTCCAGCTGTTTCTTTGACTCTCAATGGAGCTCTCTCACTTTGGAATAAGTACCTACGTAATGTCTGCATCTGCTTCATCACTTTGACTGTTTCTCAGTATACACTACCATCTATGGATTGACCGCTTTGTCACAAAAAGGAATAAGCAAAAACAAAGCTACATCTTCTCCTCCATGCTAGCCTCAAAGTCAATTTAGGTGTCCAACGCTTACGCTAGAGCGCCGCTGTGGTCTGAGACTGGTGTGGGTTGAGGTCCTTTCTCCTCGATTCCGAGCCCTGGTGTTGAGCTCTTGTCGGGCCGTTGATGGAGGGGTCGTTTAGTGTAGTTGATCACACAGCACGATAGGGATTTTAGCTGTAGATATTGGATGATTTCCTGTTCAATTTTTCTCTCATGATTTTGCAAGAAGCAGAAATTCGTGATACACCGACTATGCGCATGTCTCTCAGTCTTCATTCAGCTTTCATGTACCGGGAAGCATGGGGGTCGGCCACGTTGAGCTTGCACAGCTTAAACTCCAGCTTGGTAACATGATGTCAGGTCCCAGTAAGCCACATTCGTGGGGGGGTTCCTAAGGCAAGGTACTTGATTCCTCTGCCGTTCAGGTACCTCAGGCTTGTTGGTGTCACTTGGTGAGAGCTTGACAGCCCGCCCTGGACAGTCGAGTCGAGATTGATTGGACCCCGCCTTCCACACAACGAGCTTTAGCTAAGGATACCGGCCCGGATCCGGCGCTACGATTCTCCCGAGGGACAATCTCGCCACGTTTTCATTGGCCATGCGAGCTAGCTTACCCTGAAGCTCCCGCTGACGCGCCAAATGGGCAACGTATGCTTTTTGGGGAGCTGTCTCAGGAGGGACCTGTGAAAGTTGAGGTGTTCTTCCATGAGAGTTAAGTTCGTGAGCTTGCATAACCAACCAAACCTTGATCACGTAACTCCTTCGGCACTCGGCCCTCAATAAATTTCATACTTGACAGCTTTTGGATCCTCAGTTAATGAGTGCATCCCCATCTCAGCCGTCATCATGAAGCCGTCCGCCATCACCACGGCGCTCTTTAGCTTGATCTCCGTCGCATTCGCTGGCGTAACCACCGACTCCAAGACATCAAAGCTCATCCTGCCCGCCGACTTCAAGCCTCCACAGGTCTTCAAGAATGCCAATTTGGTGCATATCGTCTCCCTCGAGAAGAACTACGTCAAGGAGCAAATCAATGTCCTCATTGAGAACGTTTCAGAGCAACCTCAAACAGAGTACTACTTGCCATTCACTGCCGACCAGCTATCTCGTGTAGGAGGCTTCCAAGTCAAGGACCGAAAGGACGCGAACGCCGGACCTTTCGTGGTCGAGACTGTTGAATACGACCCCCTTAGGTATGCGTCCTCAAGCTTGACTCGATGCGATAGAGCACGATACTGACTTGGTTGTTATTCAGTGACGTCCAGTACTACCGCATTCGATTGCCTACGGCGCTCAAGGCCGGTGCTCAGCAAACCCTTGGCTTCACTTACTACTATCTCAAGGCCTATTCTCCCCTTCCCGCAGCCATTCCCCAGGACGCCAGGCAGCACCTCGTCTACGACTTCTCCGTTTACGCACCGTCCGCCTACATCACAAAGAAGCAAAAGACCGAGGTCAAGGCTATCTCGGCCATTTCCGAATATACAAAGCTCCCTGGAAGCGGAGATGTCAAGGAGTTCCCTATCCAGCAGGGCTATAAGTTGACATATGGACCTTTCGATGAGAAGCCGGCCGGTGCTGTCTCTCCTGCACGCATTCGCTTCGAGTACATCAGACCTGTCACTCACGTCAAGGAGCTCAACCGCGACATCGAGGTCAGCCATTGGGGCGGCAACATTGCTTTCGAGGAGAACTACGATTTGTACCATCGTGGTGCTAACTTGTCTGCGCTGTTCAACCGAGCTAAATGGGCTCAGATTGCGCATTACAACACTGCTACTCATGCTCTATATGAGCTCCGAGTTCCTCTTCAGGTTGGAAGCGAGGATGTCTACTATACCGATGTCATCGGCAACGTATCGACGTCTCGATTCCGAAGCAACAAGCGGGAGGCTTTGCTTGATTTGAAGCTCCGATATCCTCTGTTTGGTGGCTGGAAATATCCCTTCACCATTGGTTGGAACTCTGATGCGTCGAACTTCTTGCGCAAGACCGCCACTGGTGGTTACGTTCTTCGAGTTCCTTTCATTGAGGGACCTAAGCAGCCCGAGGGTATCGAGTACGAGCAAGTCAACATCAATGTCCTTCTTCCTGAGGGCGCTGAGTAAGTCAACATATACCTAGCCTTTGTATACGGCAATTTCTAACCATGCTATAGGAACGTAAAGTTCTACACCAACGTCCCTCAGTCGTCCATCATGTCTACCTCTGTCGATTTAACCAAAACTTACCTCGATACTATTGGTAGAACACATGTGACCATCAAGGCGCGAAACTTGGTCGACGAGTTCCGGGACCGACAACTGATCATCTCTTACGACACGCCGTTGTCGGGCACTCTTCGAAAGCCTCTGGTCGTCTTCGTCAGTGCGATGGTGGTTGTTATCACGACCTGGGCACTGGGCCAGGTGCAGGTGGGATTTAAGCCCCAGAAATAGACACTTAGAATAGAAATGGAAAATGTGTCTTTTGATTGACATTAGGGGTCTTCATCTTTGTATGAGCCGCAGGAGCAGCTCTCGGGACAGGGTGTAAAGTGTAACATAGACGAGGATCTTATTAATGAATCGGGTTTTCAGCTAAAGAGATAAAAAAGAGCATGTGACGATTGAAAGCTCGCTTGACTTGGGTCATCATTTGATAAAAACGAGGCTTTGGCTCAGCAAAGCCACCACCAAGAGACAAGGGCCAAGCCGTTGCCCGTATCTCAATATAGTGGATAAATTGGGTGTTGGTACACCAGACCCAGCCTCATTTAATAGTAAACTCTGCTGCAGGCTCTAGGCCTTGCGTGTGTGTGTGTGGAGAGACTTTGTCTCTAGTTGAAATGGCTGAATGGGGTGGGTGAGGCAGGTTCCGAATGGTCATCCTAGTCAAGGACTGTGCCCCTCTCCTTGCTCCTTGATTGTTGCGTGCGCCAGGTTGTGACAACATGGGTTAGCCAGAAGAAACCGGGCAAAAGACGCCAGGGAATTGGGGTTGGATTTGATATAAGATTGAACAAAAAAACCCTCCAAGCCCGACACATTCTTTCTGCCTTTTAGCATTTATCAGTCGCATTCCCTACAATCGCTTCTTTGCTGCAACGTTCAAAAGCCAGCCCACCTACTCACTCTAATCCCATCGCAACCAATATATTTCACGTGTAACAAACCCTCATACAACCACCAACATGTGTTTCGGCAGTGAGCCCAAGCCCAAGACCACGTACTACTACCACGAGGAGATCACTCCCTCTCGGCGATACACAGGTCACCATCACCATCATCATAGCAGCAGCCATCACCACCACCACTCGCGCTCTCCTCGAGCAAGCTACACCAGTGTCTCTCGACGGTCCTACAGTCACAGCCCGCGGACCAGTGGCCCTGTCGTCTATGAGCGCTATTGATCATCTGAAGAGACAATGTTAAATTAGAGAGATGATGACGTTGTACTGAGCAAGGCGGTACTTGGCGTCTGTGTTTAGCGGCATTGGCAGCATGTTTTATGTATTGATGCGGAACGTATGACTATGATAGAAGATAATAGTCTTGTTTAGGAATAAGGATCAGGATATGGTTTACAGATGCAAGCAGGGCGTTTTTGTCGGACAGGAATAGGCAATTAGCCAATAGAGAGACTATACATCAATCTATCTATGCTAGTTGACACAGAAAAGAAAGAGATCAGCTTGACAAATTGAGACGCCATTCGACCAATTCTTCCTCATACGAGCCTCGCCCTTTTTCTTCCTCGGGAGCTACGGATCATCGTCATCTGGAGCTGTTCCTCTCCTCCTCTGCAGAGCCCGTCTCTAGCCTATTGACGTATCGTTTGGGAGCCTTTGGGCGGGGTGCGGAGTGTCCCGCAGGGCTGGATCGTCGCTAAAGTGTCCATGACATCACCTTGCATTCCGCCACAGAGCACCGAGAGCTCTCAAAGAGACTGAGACACAGTGGTTACTTCAAAATTTAAGTGTAAGTGCAGCTGAAAACATGTACCTTGTGTCGCTGAAAGCAGGGCAGGCCGCAGATGCTGTCGTCAACGTCAGTTTGAAGGGTCCTTTTTAACTTGTTTAAAGCCTGAACAACCCCTGCCCCTTGGGTTGGCAGCTTGAACTTTCTGGAGATCTCTTACATCCATCCCCCTTGTAACGCGGACCCAGACGATCGATTTACACTGATTTACGGATACCCGCAGCTGAATTCTTGACTCGCCTTGTTATTCATACTCTTGTAAGCTCTTGCCTATTTTGTGTACAAGGTCATGATGGCGTTGCCCGGTGTTTTGCTTTGTCTGGGAAGCAAAAAGAGGGCAACATCTTGCAATATGAAAGCTGACTCTTTTGAAAGAAGGCACATTCTGTTCAAGTCCATATAGCTCCTTCTTTACCTAACACTGAGTAATATACCAAGCTCACGGAGCTCAATCTATCAACATGTAAGCTCAACATTTGCATCCATCGTCATACCAATTTGTTTGTGCCTCGCGCCTTTGCCGAACTTACTGAATACCTACCTACCTACCGAAATACAATGTCACGCTTCAGCTTCGACGCATCTGCCTCACGCAATGAATCGCTATGTTTTGAAAGCCCCGTTGACGTTAAGCCCCTTCATAGGAACCGCGCACTCTCAATCCGCTCCAACAAGTCCGGCAAGGGCAAGGGGAATTCAGGCGCTGCTTCTGGTGGTGGCAAGCACGGCTTCTCCTTCAACTCACTCCGCGGCCAGGTCCAGCCTGAGCTGTCTCGTAAGCTCTTCCGTCTGATCAAATCCGAGAACAACCTTATTAGCGCCCACGAAACGGCCGGTCGTGAACGAGTGTCTATCGCAACTCAGCTGTCAGAATGGGGTGAGCACACTGGAGATGACAGCATTAGCGACATCTCAGACAAGGTGGGAGTTGTCTTGAGTGAGATGGGTGAGCAGGAAGACGCATACGCCCATGCGCTCGATGATTCTCGGGCTTATCTGAAGGCTATCCGAAACACTGAGAAGAGTGTGCAGCCTAGCCGAGAAAACAAGGACAAGATTGTCGACGAGATCCAAAAATTAAAGTTGAAAGAGCCTGGTAGCACAAGGCTGCCTGTTCTCGAGCAAGAGTTGGTGCGAGCCGAGGCTGAGAACCTCGTAGCAGAGGCTCAACTCACAAACATCGTGCGTTACGATTTACACTGGGTCATTCGTGACTTGAGGCAAGGCTGACAATATCCCAGACCCGACAGAAGCTCAAGGAGGCTTATGCTGCCGAGTTTGCTGCCACTATCGAACGCGCTGAGAAGCAAATTATCCTTGCTAAGCACGGTCGCCGTCTATTGGAACTCCTTGACGACTCTCCTGTGGTACCTGGCGATACCCGAACGGCATATGGACATTCTTCCCAGGCTCGTCAAATCCTCAACGATGCCGAGGACGACCTTAAAGACTGGCGACCCGAGCCTGAGTCATTCTCTACTCCCATCCAGGGCCGGTCCCCAACCCTAGGAGGAAAGGGCAAGGAGCCACTGCAAGCTGAAGAGAGATTGTCTCCTGTTCAATCCGAGGCTCCTACGTTGGAATCCGAGATATCTCCCCAGGAGCAAAGGGGTATTAAGTCCTCCGTTTATGCTGAGGTCGCTGGCTAAATCGACAATACAGAATATTCCTAAGGGGGCTAGTCCTCACATAGTTGGTATGAGACTATCTCCGTCCGCTGTGTTTGTTTGCTTGAGCAAGTGGGAGAATTATTTGCTGCTGTAACAGTGTGTCTGGCCTATCACTTGTTTGCAGTATAGGGTATCATTTTCCTGGGTTTTTTTATTTGGTGCGCCAGTGGGTTGTCTTTGGGTTGTTGTATGTTTATATCCTACAAGTACTCTGATTTTTCTTCTCAATTGGACTCAGATAATTTGACTTATACACATTTGTCTTGTGATTGTTTAAGTTAGTGTATGCAATGGTTGGGGTCCGAGGAGTTGTAAGTGAACCAAAATTGATCGTCCTGTAGCGTCAACCTTGACCTTGGCCTTGATACCAAAAAACGTTGAACCACTTAGCACCAACCGATATGAGGTGATTCTTGTCGTGGGTCAACAATACACCTCTTTGATGGCCTGGCTTGAGAATGGCTGAATGGTGTGGATGGATGGGGTCTCTAGTCTACATCTTGGTGCTGGACAATTAAGACGGTTATGTTCCGGGTACGGACCAAAAGAGTTTTTTTCATGAAGTGATTAAATGATGCACTATTGTCATAGGTCTATTTGGCTTATTCGAGCCTCACTGAACCGATTCATACAAAAAATATACGACAGTGAGTTTCACACAGTAATTGGTACAATTTTGGTACAATTGTAGATGAAATAGGCTCATTCATCATGACTTTGATCGGGCTGTCGGGCCAGGCTGTGTGGATATGACACGGCATTGAAAACGAGGTCCATTTTAGCACAACCGAGACCCATCACGACCTCTATAATCAGTTAGTCCTTGGTCAGTATCTCCCGTTGTCCGATATCAGGTCCCGTTTCTGTTTTCTGAAACCATTTTCGCTTAGCCCTCGAAGAAAATCGACCTCGGTCTCTTTGACGCTCGACAGCCGACGACCGCGGTGTAAGGCCTGCTTAAGCACAAGGACGGGCAAGGTTTCCGTGCACGGCACTCACCGTATGCCATTGATATAACCTTCTAATATCTTCCTCTTCCCCCCTTCAATTCCTTCTCTCCGGGGCTGCTCCACTTGCAGGCGGCCCCCCATAGACAACTTGTATCGATGATACCTTTGCTGCTTCAGAGGTCGCTGCGCACTACAGCCACTGGAACATTGCTGTACGAGTCTTCCGCAGCGCCGTTGAGGTTGCTCTCAAGACCGAGACCGCTGCTGTCGCCTTCCAACCAGGTACAAATAAGGATACAGGCACAGGCACAGGCACAGGTACCTGGCCGGGCCAATTACATGTCATCATCAGCAGCACGCAGCCCTGCCGCTGCTGGTGCAGGTTCTGGTGTTGGTGCTGGTGCTGGTGGGAGAAGTAACAGCGGTAGCGGTAGCGGCAACAGTGCCCCGCCCCCTCCATCCTCTTCTTCTCACTCGACTGCTACGTCAACCTCCAAAATTTCTTCCCGTCGAACAGCTCAGATTGCTCGACACTTTTCCTCCTCCTCATCACCCACCGGCCCAGTCTCACAGCAAAAGCCCGACATGGCCTCCAACTACACCGTCCGCAAGGTTGCGGCTCCCAACACCCTCGAGCACCGTGTTTACATCGAGAAGGATGGCCAGCCCGTCTCCCCCTTCCACGACATTCCTCTCTACGCCAACCAGGAGCAGAACATCCTGAACATGGTTGTCGAGATTCCTCGATGGACCAATGCTAAGCTTGAGGTATGTCTTGTTGAATGCTATCGTTTATCATGTATCCCATTAGCAGCACCTCGTCTACATGTTCATACCGCTTCATCCAAAGCTGTCGTGTGCCCCGATATTACCCCTCCCCTCAAATGTTGCGCAATCGCTCCCCAGACCGACAAATACGAGCAATTATACTAACAAAGCCTCACTCTAGATCTCCAAGGAGGAGCTCCTCAACCCCATCAAGCAGGACATCAAGAAGGGCAAGCTTCGATACGTCCGAAACTGCTTCCCTCACAAGGGTTACCTGTGGAACTACGGTGCCTTCCCTCAGGTATGCCCACCCCAATCTGACGTGGTCTCCTTGCACACCTATCTAACTCGATTATTAGACCTGGGAGGACCCCAACTCCGTTCACCCCGAGACCAAGGCCAAGGGTGACAACGACCCTCTCGATGTCTGCGAGATTGGTGAGCTCGTCGGTTACGTTGGCCAGGTCAAGCAGGTCAAGGTCCTCGGCGTCATGGCTCTCCTCGACGAGGAGGAGACTGACTGGAAGGTCATTGTCATTGATGTCAACGACCCTCTCGCCTCCAAGCTGAACGACGTTGAGGATGTTGAGCGACACCTGCCTGGTCTTCTCCGTGCCACCAATGAGTGGTTCCGTATCTACAAGATTCCCGATGGCAAGCCCGAGAACCAGTTCGCTTTCACTGGCGAGTGCAAGAACAAGAGGTGAGTTGTTTTAATTCGTCTCAGTCAAGGTATCGCAAAACTGACAGTTTCTAGCTACGCTCTTGATGTTGTCCGCGAGTGCGGTGAGGCCTGGGAGCGTCTCATCACTGGCAAGACCCCCGCTGGCGGTGTTTCCACGTAAGTTCCTCCCCAATAACAGTTGACATGATAAATACTAATCTTTATATAGCACCAACGTTGCTGTCCAGAACTCTCCTTCTCGCGTATCCCCCAACGAGCTTCCTCCTCTGCCCGCTAACGAGGAGCTCCCCGCCGAGAAGATTGATGCTTCCATTGACAAGTGGTTCTTCATCAGCGGTGCCTCGGCTTAAGTGTTTATAGACCATCTTGTATAAAAAAGAGTAAGTCTGGTAGACATATAGTCTTCACAAAATTTGAGCACAAAAGATATTCCAGAACAATCTAGTACTTGATGCCAATTGTCGTAATATTATACAAGACCCTGTTTTGTCCTGCTGGGACTGGGATTCGTAGATGTACATGAGTCGTTCCCTCAACGCCGTCGATGCATGATAGTGATACAGTATAGCGGTATTTTAATCGGTCAAATCGGCAGCCTTCTGCAGTTGGCGTGAATGTCTGTCTACCTCCTCGACCAGGCCCTTGATGTTGGTTTTTTGGCAGTCAAAGTTGAGCTCCTTGCCATCCTCTATACTTGGTTAGACATTGTTCTTTAAAAGTCGAACTACAAGGCAACGTACTGAACTTTACTCGCAGGGAGCTAGGCTCTGTGGAATTTCGAGGTAGAACTGTTGATGTGATTGTTGTTCCGTTGGCTCGGGCGTTCGGAGGCATGAATGTGAGGAAGAGGCGAGCGGGCTTTGCGCATGTCGAGAATGGGTTGAACTTGGCCGAAACCTCGGTCATGAATTTGGTGATCATCTTAACGACGGAGGCGAAGGTACAGCGTGAGGAATACTGGGCGCAATTGATAGTCTGAGGAAGTCGAACGTAGTCGTTAATACACCCGGACGTTATTCGCTGGACAGTCTCGTGAAGCTGAAATTTCGGGGTCGGACATGTACCTCGATACGTGCATATTGTTCTAAAGGAGGTGGTGCTGGACCAACTGCAACGTCATGATGCTAAATGGACCACGTTTCGAGATTGACTTATACAACACATACCCGCCAGGTTCCCCCTTTGACATAAAGTTGTGACTCCGACAAGCTCAACATGTCTTTTGAGGGTCTTCAGGAGCGCCTGACGGCTTTACAAGAGACCACTACCCAGCTTCAAGAGCTCATCGATCGACTTGCAACATTGAAATTCCAGCCTGGCTCTGTGCCCCTGACCACTGACGAGGAGAGCAGCGAGAGCGGTGAGCTCAGTGCAGAGATTACAAGCACTCTGCGAGAGGGAGAGGAAGAATATGAGCTTTTGCAGGAAGAGGTGGAGTTTCTGCGTGGCCAAGAACATGATAAGGATAGGCTGAAAGAAGGTGTTGAAAAGATCGGAAAGGAGCTTGACAGGTAAGATTTATTCTTGACCAAAACTAGAGATGTATCTAATATGTACCAGCTGTCGTCTTTCTTTCCGAAAAGCACGACTGGCCGCAAAACATAGCCTGGCGCAGGCGCAAAGGCGAGAGCGCGAGATACTCCTTACATCCTTTTCGCAACCTACATCCGAGAACAATTCCCTTTACCCCGACGATGAAAAGGCCACTCGACCCTCACGCCATCACCACCACCCTCAGCAACAGCAATCCAGCCTCACGGAAGAGGATCAGCAAACCGTTGGAGCAAGCGCCGATGTAACCAATGCTCTCCGACGCACACACGATCTGATCCAGGCAGAGCTGGCACGTAGCGAGTTTGCGCACGAGACGTTGGCTGAGTCATCTGCTGCACTGAAACAGCTGAACGAGTCGTATACTTCTCTTGATACGATGCTGGCGAGCTCTAAGGATTTACTGGGTACGTTGTTGCGCTCGCAGAAGAGTGATACGTGGTATCTTCAAACAGCGTTTTATATGCTGGCTACGACACTTGGATGGTTACTGTTCAGGAGACTGCTGTATGGGCCTATGTGGTGGCTTGTCTGGCTACCTCTGAGGTTAGTGTTTGGACTGGGAACCTCAGCGGGCAGCGCAGTGATGCACGCAGGATCTGGGTCGGGCAAGGTGGAAGAAGCTGGACAGCCGAGCAAAGGTGTTCCAGTGGATGGGCTGCCAGGTGCTGACTTGCCTACCATTAAGGTTGGCACCGAGAAGGAGGCTGAAGTGCTTGAGGAGGTCGATAAGATTGTGAATGTTATCAGAGAGGCGGATGAGCTTGGGAATATGCCTGAGGGCGAAGAGCACGATACTGGGAACCCTAAGAAGAGAATGTGGGAGGAGCCTGAAGTTGTCGAAGAACAGCGTCTTAGGGATGAGCTATAAGTCAAATAATGATTTTGTTTCACAGCAATATGAATGCTCGGGTTTGTGTTCCGAGACAAGGTATCTCATTTTCTGAAATGGATGTATCCCTTGATCTGGAGTCTTCATTCTCTAGATGAGATTTGTCTTGACATCTATAACAATCATAAGACGGCATCTAATCATCGTACTAAGGTCCTCAAAGTTCTAGTGAAAACCTCACTCTGTACAACGCTTCATCTTATGTACTTTTCAAAACGGCTGAGCCACTTGCTTAGCCATTAAGTTCAAAGTCAATTAATTACCTAACGTTAATAGCTGCCGCAACTGGACCCGTTCTTATATGTCAACAGTACGAAATATAAAGACACATACTTTAGGAACTATACTAAGAAAGGTTGGCGAAAGAATGTTTATCAGTGTTTATTATTAATGACGCTTCCTCTATGTTCGCTGGGGAGCGATTTGCGCAACTTCGCTGATCCAAGGGAGGCCGAGCTTCTTCATCTCAACAGCGAGTTGGAAAAGATAATCGAGACTACGTGGTGTTAGTACGATCTAGCACGTATTAGGAGTGGGATGTAGGTTCACCTCTCGCATTGAGTCTTGGCCTTGTGAACATTGTCACCCCAGACATAGACACCATGACGACGGACCAGAACAGCATATGTGTCGGGGTACTTCTCCATCGCCTCTTCAAGATACTCAGTCAAGTCCTCCTCGTGGGGAGTATTCTCGATGACGGGGATGCGAAGGGTATCATGGTAGCCCAGATTGCCCGTCTTGTTCATGCCCCGACCAAAACCCTTGATCTGCTCAATGTTGTTGATCTCGAACACGCGGTCTTTCCCAGGACCCTGAGTCTCAAGCAGGAGAGTGACGAGCACGGCCCAGTGCGAGTGGGTGTGAATACAGCAGCCAGCTCCTCGACGGGTAAAAGCAGCGAGGAATAGGGGAGTGCACTGCGAGGGCTTGTAGCAGGGAGGTGATCGCAGATAAGTGCGCTGGTTGAGCTTATTGTGGTTTGGATCCTGCTCGGAGAGGGCCATGACATAGATGTCGGTGTTCTTCATAAGCTCCTTCTGGACGCCTGAGGGGGCGATGTATACGAGATCGCTGCAGCCATGGTGTAAGTATTGTGCTGATCAGTCGTATAGCACAGCGAATTAATGAAATACGAATTCATATTATAGCAAGAACTTGGCTAGCGATATTCTTCCTGTCTTTTCACTGGAAAAGATATAATAAACAAGACATAACTACGTGATGAATGGAGAAGGAAGAATATAAAGATTCTTACTTCCCCAACTCATCATGGTGGGGTGGCGGGGTAGAAGACATGATGAAATTTCAAAAGTAAAAACAAGCAAACAAACAAACGGATAAAAACATACTCATCTCGAATAGAGCATCCGCCTCCTGTTCCAGTAACCCAGCCCAAAGTCCAGAACTTTGCGCATAGTGAGGGAATCAGGTTAGCCGGATGGTTAGGGTCCTCAGAGGTAATGAGGGCATCGCCGGTTAGGCGCTGCTCAGCCGAACCGTCAGCCATCTTTGCTCGAATCCGGAGTCAGTCGGAGCGCCGTAAATGTTTGAATTCTCGGATCGGAGCGGCCGAGACGGGACAACGGAGGTTGCTGTGGTATCCGCGAGAGAGAGAGGCAGAGAGCAAACAATGGCTTGTGTGCACGGGAAATGAGACGATATAGCACGGTCAAAGCAATGAGCAATGCGAGCGCGATATGCAATGGCCAAAATAATGGGCAGTTTCTTGTCCTGTCCAATCCTAGACCGACGCCGCACCTGTTTAGGTTGTGAATTCAGAGCCTGTTACTGGCTGAAAAGCAGCAGGTAGAGTTCATCCGGTGCCCTGTGCAATCAAGTGAATCAACTGTCACCGTTTCGCACTCTTCCTTTCAGTCTTGACCTCCAACGCCAAAATTCTGTCCAATTGACGTAAAGAAAGCTTTCTCCAAATCCATATCGGGGAGAGTGTGAAGTCTAAACAATCAGAAACAATAGCTTAGAAACGTTGGGGCGCTTGCTAGACCTGACAGGGCAGGCCTTATTTCCCCCAGTTTCTGTGGATTAAATGATGCATCTCGGCTCGTTCAATCATGATTTGAAAAGAAGTCCTCCGAGATAGGACTTTTTTCACCTGGAAGATTCTACGGATACATAGCAACTCGATGTCATGCGTGCTACGTAATCACAGGCTATCGGCCTTGGATCTGGTGTTGTATTGCATTGCGTTTTGGTGGGAAGCGAGTGAGCTATGAATAGGAACGGAGACGGAGACGGAGGAGCCGAGAACGGTCCAAAATTACGTTGTCTTGCGGGTGAAGTTTTGAACAATGCTCGAATTATAGACGAATATCGATGGGGGTGGTTAATAGAGGAGTTCAACGCATGAACTCAAGGGCTCATTTCATCTGGAAGACTCCTCAGGTTTTGCATGTACAAATGCCTTGGAAGATACCTGGCTTGTGTATCATATCATAAGAGTTTTAGAGGTGGGTAATTAATACTCGTTTAATGAGTGCGAGAATCCGTCACATTCTCAACCCTTGAGCGCGCACTTCATCTCTTGTCTTGGCTCTTGGCTCTTGGTTCTTGGTTCTTGGCCCTGGTCCTGGTTCGATTGGCCATTTTCAGCTCTCCGCGCCGTTGCCGGGAAGCCTAAAACCCCCGATCCTAGCACAGTAGCAGTTGCACAGATGCCCCGGGGGCCCCTAATAAGAAAGAGGAATTATGATTATGGGGAGGGGGAGGACAGGGCTCGTATTACAGCATGAGCCGACGGCTTTTGCAGGTTGACAGTCATAGGTTATTAGAGACTCTTTTTAGAGTAGACACTTCACACCCTCAACTTCAGCTTTTCCAATGACACGCGCCGGCAGACGCGCTTTGTCTCTTTGAGGAAAAAGGGCACAGAGAGAGTTTGCTTAAAAAAGTGTTGAGTACTCCGTAGCGACAGTGCAGTTAGCTACGTGTGTCAGTAAACAAAACAGATATCACTCATACTCCAGATTTCCGAGTATGTCGGCCTTTGCAAAAAGGATAGCGCCAGACAAAAACGCATCAGCCAGTCTTGTCTGTTACCCTGATACACTGTGAAGAAGAAAAACAAAAAACAAAAAGCATCCATTGCATGTTAGTTACATGTGTAAGCATCACAGAGGGAGAGTGTTTTTATTTACTTTGTATTGGCTGGATTGCACTTGGTGCTGGTGGTTAAAGAAGCCCGCTCCTCCCTCC
>ONZP01000131.1:0-92809 GCA_900312805.1 Fusarium torulosum
CCTCAACGTTTGCGCTTGTGCGCTTTGCGAGTTGTTCGAGCAAGAAAGCGCGTTCTATCCGCAGCTTCTCGACTTGGCGCTGGATGCGGGCGAGGCGAAGGCGGGCGGCGTCGTTGGCGTCTTCGACCTCATTTGTGCGGTTCTTTAGTTGGACGCATTTTCGTCGATAGGCTTCCTCGACGGAGGGAGGTAGGGTTGAAGGGATTGCTGTTGGGCGAGGAGGCGGGTCAGCTTCAGGTGCTTTGCGCTTGATGGTTATAGGCATGCTGGGCGGCGATTGAGGCAATGGCAGTGACAAAAGAGGTGCGCGCAACAGGGAAAACAGTGGAAGATTGTAAGTGCAGCGCAAATGCGGATCGTGTGGTTGATGGTGCAAGGGATGTGCTCTAGAGCCGTGGGCTTCCAGGTCGGAGCTGGCCTAACAAAGCAAGCCAGCAGAACCCACCACATTAATCACTGATTCAATGATAACTTACCAGGCATGATGAGATGCGTATGACAATGAGTGACACTGAACCACAGCAAGATTTCTCTGTTACTTTCCTAGGTCGAGAACTGAGAACTGGTTCAGCTCGGTCGTCACGTTGCCTATAGTTTCGGGCGCAATTGTTGACGCGTAGCAAAGACCAAGTCCCTGTAGAGCGTTGCTCATTCGTCGATGGGTTGAGCTCAGTTTATAGTTATTCAGTTAATGTAATTGATGAAGATTCTCGACGGAAATTGTAATGGAATGGTAACGAAAATCAACAGAAAAGTTTATGACATAAGGAGATAACGTGGTTGGCCGCGGATGAAGATGGAGATGTTTGAGTATGAGCGTGAGTGCTAATCAGCCATCGCGAGCCGCACGCCCGTCACTGCCCAGGGGAGGCACAGGAGGCTCTAGCTAGTAACGATCGATGGTGTCGCCAAAGTTTCGCGGGTCGTGCTTTCAGCCACAGCAGGATGCAAGGCTGACATAAATGCTCAGGGGCGTGTGGCGTCGCCTAGCGATTGGGCAAGAAGACCCTTGAATGTGCCCCTCAAAAGTTATTGAGTAAGGCTACGGATACGTGAAACTTATTCAAGATATTTGTACACCTGTATTTGGTTTGAGAAATTGGAGAGTTAAAGCAGCTGCTAGCTGGTCTGAATCTGTTCCGAACATCATACTACTATTCTGCAGGCATTTATCACTCACTTCCTCAGAAACTATCACAAGCAACCTGCGAGCTTCCAGGTTGAGGCGGTCCAGGCAGCTAGGTACGTACCTACCCACTAAATCGACCGCCCACGACACCTGTGGAAGTTTTTCTGACTTGCGGTGGTGGGACACTGAAGCTAGTGGGCGAAATCTATCCATTGTCAGGAGCATCACCTCAACTTCTAACCTCGACACCTACTCCAGCGACAACTCCATCCAGCCACAATCAAACTCGACGCTTTCATAGCGCTGTGGCAGCAAACATGTCGCTCAATATCCCCAACGCCCCTAACGCGGGTCTTTTCAAGGGCGGTTATAATAAGTGAGTTGCTATTGCTCCCCTCCTTACGCTGGCAGCTCCCCGCCTCTTCATGTGTCTCTTTCCATATCCCGCCCTCATGATCTCAACCATCTTTATATCGACTCTGCTGACAACTCTCTCCCCTCTCTAAAGCTACGACTCTGAAGATGGTGCCGTCCTCCGCAACATCGATGCCTGCAGGGCCATTGCCTCTACCGTCCAGACCTCACTCGGCCCCTATGGCCGCAACAAGATCGTTATCAACCATCTGCAAAAGATGATCCTAACCTCTGACGCTGCGACAATCCTCCGCGAACTCGACGTCGTCCACCCCGCCGCTAAGCTCCTCGTCATGGCCAGTCAGCAGCAGGAAGCCGAGATGGGTGATGCCACCAACCTGGTCATCGTCCTTGCTGGAGAGCTGCTCCGAAAAGCTGAGGATCTGTTGCGCATGGGTCTTAAGGCATCAGATATCGTCATTGGTTACGAGAAGGCCCAGAAGTTTGCTCTTGAGACCCTAGAGCAGCTCACTGTTGATAAGGTGGAAGATATGCGCAACCAGCAGGAGCTCAGCAAGGCTATCAGCACTGTTATCGCCAGCAAGCAAAACGGAAACGAGACCTTCCTTGCCGATCTTGTTGCTGAGGCTGTCCTTGACGTTCTCCCCAAGAACCCCGCCAACTTCAACGTGGACAACATCCGTGTCGTCAAGATCATGGGTGGAAGTCTTGAGCAGAGTAGGGTTGTTAAGGGTATGGTCTTCCCTAAGGAGCCTGATGGTTCGGTCAAGAAGGCCAGCCACGCCAAGGTCGGTGTTTTCACCTGCCCGATCGATGCTGGACAGACCGAGACCAAGGGCACCGTTCTTCTGCACAACGCCAAGGAGATGATGGATTTCACAAAGGGTGAGGAGTCTCAGCTTGAGACCTCCATCAAGGAGCTTTACGATTCTGGTCTTCGTGTTGTTGTTTGCGGTGAGCGAGTGGGTGATTTGGCCATGCACTACCTGAACCGCTTTGGCATCTTGTGCATTCGAATTCTCAGCAAGTTTGAACTTCGAAGAGTCTGCCGTGTGGTCGGTGCCACCCCCTTGGCGCGGTTAGGTGCCCCCATGCCCGACGAGATGGGTAGCATCGACGTTGTTGAGACTCTCGAGATTGGTGGTGACCGAGTTACAGTATTCCGCCAGGAAGATGAGGTTACCCGAACAGCCACCCTCGTCCTTCGAGGTGCTACCCAGAACCATCTCGACGATGTCGAGCGTGCTGTTGATGACGGTGTCAATGTTGTTAAGGCCATTACCCGCGACCCTCGATTGGTGCCTGGTGCTGGTGCTACAGAGGTTGAGCTGGTCGAGAGGATACAAGCCCATGGTGAGAAGACTCCTGGTCTTAGCCAGTACGCTATCAAGAAGTACGGCGAGGCCTTTGAGGTTGTGCCTCGCACTATTGCGGAGAGTGCTGGACTCGACGCCACTGAGGTTCTGAGCCGGCTGTACGCTGCTCACGCCAACAGTGAAGAGTGGGATATTGGTGTCGATATTGAGGTTGGTCTTGATCTTCAGAAACTCATGCATTTTCAACACGTTTCTAACACTAAACATAGAACGACGATAACACTGGCACCCTTGATGCCAAGGATGAGGGTATCCTCGATCTCCTCATCTCCAAGCAATGGGCTATCAAGCTTGCCACCGAGGCTGCCCGCACAGTCCTGTCCGTTGACCAGATCATCGTGGCACGACAAGCTGGTGGACCAAAGCCTCCAGGACCCAACCCTGTATGTTACTCTTACTACTCTTACAGTGGACTTCGACTGACCATATTTCACAGAACTGGGACGAGGACTAAATGGATAGCGCTGCGTTCAAAAAGGATAAAGTGGGCAATGGGTATGATATGTGAGATGGTCACCTGGTGTCATGATTGGTTAGATACCCTCTCGGAAAGGAGAGTCAAAACTTATGCACATGATAATTACACGAGCCCAACGGACTCGTCCAGATTCTACTATGCCCTCTACTTAGATCACTCAATCCAGTCAAGGTTGGCATTCAAATTGAGGAGACGTGCGTGAGCATCGACGTGAACAACAATACTATGAACAAGTCAAGACAGGATCATGTTTTCCCAGATTTGTAGTCCTTACTCAGTAGAACATCCAGGAAACCACGTTTACGATGTAACAAATGTTCGTTCTCATCAACAATGGACATGGAGGCAAGATTAAGTAGATTCATGCATTGAAATCGTAAAGTTCTATCTCGCGTGCAGTTATGTGCATCGGCGGAAACCTATATTCCCAAAAAGAAATTGCAGTACATGAAAGCCAGTGAAACCTGTCTAGCGCATAAGACTCAAATCATACAACGGTGCCTATATACAAGTCTAATCGACAAACATAAAGCGCCAGTATCTTGGATCGTTTTCCATTCCCAACCCCCCAAAGCAACCGAATAGCACGGGATGTCATCAAAGCAATATCGCTGAGGCCAGTCCCAGCTGAGTTTGCTCGGTAGTAATGAGCCACAAGAGGCCCTGATAATGCAAGACAATGCAAAGCAAGTAAATACACAGAGTGTAAAAGTCGAATGTGCGCCAGACAGTTGGTAAGGGGTATCGAACAATTCCAGAGGCAAGTCGAGAAAGATAATGTTGGTGTAACTTTGTCGACTGAAGAAAGCAAACGGCGAAAACAAGAGTGGCAACAAGTGCACTTGTAAATAACGTGGGGAACATTCAGATTGGGTCGTGATGGGTCATGAGTAAAGCCGATAATACAAGCCAGTGGCTATTCTCGCCGTAGAAGCAAGATGGAAGAAGAAATGGCGGATAGGAAGTAGAAGCCTAAGACTCCTCGGTGATTCCGCCCTCACCACCACCGTCTTCACGCCACTCTCTGCTCTTCTCTGTGAGGTTCTTTACACCGGTCACACGGCCGGCCCATAGTCCCTCAATAGGAGTGCGGTAGGTGAAAGCACGCTGGGAGCTGATCACACCAATGGCTTGCAAAACAGCTTTACGGCTGTCACGGCTGAATACAGCAGGGTGGTTGATCCACTCTAAACTGCTCTCAAGTTCAGCATCGAGGGCCGCCACGGTGTTAGCGTCGATTCCAACACCAAGCCCAAGACCATCGTTAGAACGGCTGCGACCCAGTTGCCCGGACTGAAAGCCGCTGGCACCAGAGATTGCCGAGGCAGGTGGTGAGGGGCTGCGTTTACCGTCAGGTGTAGCAGCTTGACCCGGCGAGGCGTCGTTTGCAGTATGGGGAGTAGAGGGAGCCGAAGGCAAAGACTTGGTAGGAGGAGGCACCGGTGGAAGTCCACCCTTTCCAAGACCTTTGAGAATGGATCGAGTCTCATTCAAGAGAGTATGAGCACGATCATGCTGGCCGCGGCTCACCAGAGTAAGAGCACGGGTAAGCATATCAGAGGTAAGGAGTTCCATACGGCGCTGAACAATGCTAGGGTGTGGCGGGATAGGAGGCGAGTTTTGCCAAGGCTTCTTAGATCCTCCAGCCATGGGGAGCATGGTGATGGCCAGAAGAGATGGTCGAGGCATGTGTGTGACTGTGCCCTCTCGCAGAATATCTCCCCAGCTGAGGTCTGCTTGGACCAAGGGTACTTCTTCAACAGAGAGCGTTCTGTCATTGTCATTGTCCATAGGACCGCCCAGTGCTTCGAGACCTGATACGATATTGTCCCATGGATCTTGAGGAAGCTGCTCCTGGGAAGTGTTGTCAGGAAGAATGACAAGTTGAACGAGAACATCGCGCTTGTCACCGAATCGCAGGTCACCGAGGGATGCTTCTGCATCTCTGCCAGTGGCTCGCTTGGTTATTTGCAAGGCGCCACTAATCTTGTGGAACTTGGCGGGGGAACCCTCAGGCAGCTTAAGCTTGAGCTTGACATTCTGATGAGACAATGTCTGCATGCTTCCTAGACATCCTGCAAGACATTCTCGAAGCATCATCCAGTCCTTGACATAGGTATAGGATGCCTTTGTTCTTGTCGATAACTCGATCATGGTGTCGGGCTTGTGAGTCATTCCAAGGCCAAAGGAGTGGATAGCAATCTTGGCTGCTTCAGCTCGGGAGACAACAAAGTCGACACTGTCAGCATCCGAGGTAGAGGCATCGCTGATTAGCATGATGGACGCGATCGGGTTGTTGTACTTTCGTTGCATAAGGAGATCCATTGCAACATTGGCGCCCTCAACGACATCAGCACGGTGGCTCTTCTGACCAACAGGCTTAATGGAGGTCAAGATATTGCTCCAACCGGGCCATGCCTTGGTAGTCATGCCAACAATAGGCACACCGCCGCCACCGGAACCGAATGTAACCAAACCCATACGGTCGCGCTCGCCAAGGGTGTTGACCATGAACTTGAGGGCATCCCGAACCAGGTTGATCTTAACACCCTGCATGGAAGAGGAAATAGGCACAACTACGACAACGTCGATAGGTACATGGACCGACCTGGTCATAGCTGGGCTTCTGGGGAAGTTGGTGTACTCAGTGGGCGCGGTTGTAGTGGACTTACCACCGCCCCAGGAAGAGGCGACAGAAGAGACTCTCTGTGGGCGTGAACGCTGCCACTCAAGCTCCTCGTCGGTTTCGGACTCTCCGCGATCGTACTCGGGGCTGCGAACAGGTGACGTCTCGACGGCGTTAAGGTCGAGAAGTGCTTGCTGCCATAACTTCAGTTGGTTTCGGTTCTCGAAACGAAGGTGAAACTGAGGCAACTCGGCGACCGAGAGGCTGAGAGTCAAGATGTTTTCATCGATGTTGCCTGTCTCCGACACTTCATTCAAATGCTTCTTAATAAGAATTGAGCCCTTAAGAGTGCATCGAGTTGCCTTGCGTGGGGCACCATTCTCGTCCCATTGTTGTGCTTGGGGAATCTTCTTCTCCTTGACACAGATGAGCATCTCGGCGAAGAGGAAACACTCCAATTCCTGCCATGAGACCTTATCCTTACCCACTCGGAGGGTACCGTAGAGCCTCAATTTTCCGAATCTGTCAAATAATTAGCTTTATCGTTCATACTAACCATTGACAGCCCACTAATAAAAGCACGGCGCCACCACTAACCTGCTAAAGTCCAATCCGTGCCAGTTATCAACACGGTTGCGCAGACTATCGGTCATCTCCTCCAAAACATCTGTCGACTCGTAAGGGTAGAAGCGAGGAGCGCTGCGAGCAGGCGAAGGCGGGCGGCCGTAAGCCTCCTCAGCGCGGTTAGCAATAGAAGGAGGCTGTGGAGCCGGAGCACCCAAATCCTCGGGATCTGGCCTCCATTTATTATCGGGCACCTCCACAGTAACCAAGCATGTGAGTGTTTGCTGTTGACGTGAACGGCTGAGTGTGGGAAACTCTGAACGGACAGTGACGATCGGTGCCGGAATAGGGTTACGTGTAATAGGTCGAGGACTGGTAGGTGTTGTCTCCATCGCCTGGACGTCATAGTCATGGCGCCTGGCAGGTCCACTCTGTGTAGTCTCGGGATATCCTCCAGATGATGCGACTCCTGTAGCCTCGCTATCACTGCGACCATGTCGTGATGGTCCATATCGATCTGATAGCGGTGCTTCACGGCTGTCCCTCATGCTGCCTCGAGCCACGCTGTCACGAGTTCCAGCGTGTTGTTGCTGTTGTTGCTGCTGCATAGGCCGTCTCTGGTTGCTTTCAACGCTAGGGGCTCGAGATGGCTGGTTATCCCACGGCGTTGCCGTAGGTGTTGGTGTCATAGTAGACCTTGAGTCAGTGCCTACTGATCGCACCATGTTGCTAATTTTCTCTGCCATTGTGTTAGCATATTACTTTGACTGTCCTTGGAAGAATCACAAACCAATGTCAATCACGTTGCCTCCTCGGCTGGTATCCAGATGTAGGGGCGCATCGCATGTTGGGCAATATTGCGACTCAAACTCGCGAATGAACTCATAAAAGCAAGCCTCGTGGGAGACGTGTGTGCAGGAAAATTGCAGGATGCGTTCGCCTCGCAGAGTATGCTCAAGAGGCTCTTCACACACGGCGCACTCGCTACCCACGAAGGTGCGCTCTCGCCGTGAGCGACTACGGTCAGCGTTGGTGGCCATGACGTTGTTATCGATGCTACCAACTCGACGCGAAGCGTTGCTGTTACCCGACGTTACTGAGCCGGCGGAAGAGACTGAATCTTGCCCTTGGAGGGACTTGGTGCTGACGGAATGTCCTCCGGTGTAGGGTTTTGAGTCGGTACCAGTTCGGGGTCGAAGACTGCTCGATTTGGATGCGCGCGAGCCAGCCAAGCCTAGTTCTCGAAGGTTTGAGGCAAGAGCCTTGTCGTCGTCCCGTGATTTGCTAGATGCAGTGTCGTGATCCTGGTTTTTGCGTAATCGGCGAAACATTTAATTACGACACCTTTTCTGCAGGGTGTCTTGTGATTATTGTGGTGCGAATTGAGCACTTGCCGAATGGTTCTGAGAGATTCAACAACCAGGAGTTGCTGGTCAGGGTGGCTGAATTTAAAGTGAGCGTGGCGGGGAATCCATGCGATATCCAGCGGTTTCAGTGCGGCAAATCGAGGTGAAGATTCGTTGGTTGTGAAACTGAGGATGAGATGTGATCAAGTTGTCGTTGGTGGTCCGGTGGATGCCAAGCGAAAGGAGGAAAGAGGATTCTGTGTGCGAAAAGGGTGAAGATATAATATTCGGTAGTGATTGTGTGACGAAATTAGCGTAATGATTGTTCCTATATGTGTACTCGCATGCAACGAAATGCGATTTGCGACACGTCGGGTTCGAATGTTTCTGCTATTGCTTTTTTAGCAACGCGCGATGTGATGCTGGCCCTGGATCACCACTCACTTTTGGGAAGGCCCAGAAGCTCTACTCCACTGATAGAAACAAACTGTCACAATCGTTTCACCGGAAGACTTGTCAAGCAGTGGAATTGCTTTTTTGCCTTCTGTGGGCTCGTAAGATCAAAAGGTTCCGTGGAGGGGGGGAAGAGCGCTGATTCGGGTGAAGGCGATGAGACTCGTCGATTTGCGCTGGTTCGTTGGCAGGCAGATATGCTTTTATTGGAACAATCGGGTCCCACAGCCTGCTTCGCAAAATACGACTCCGGGGTGATGAGAGGAGAAAAGGAGGGAGGAAGAAAAGGCAAAGAGTTGAAGCGAGAAAAGAAACGAAATTACGACAGCGTCAAGAGCAAGAGCAGGAGCCAAACTGGAAGGAAGTATGGGCGAGGTGGGCTATAAGAGAAATATGGACGTTAATAACGTTAGTTTGATTTGCACCGCACCGCACCGCACCGTACGACCGGGCCATCTACTACTACAATCGTTTACCTTACCTTACTTAAACCTTGTGGCACCCATCCAAGCCTGCGGTGCCGCCTGGGTGCGTACTAAGTTGTTTGGTGCCAGGTACGGAGGACCTCCCTTTCAGAGCTTGGCCTGCTCATTCCATTTGGCATTAGTATTAGGGACTTGCAGTCGTGCACCGGTACGCTACCTACGCTACAGCACGCTAAGCCATCGCTACGATCCCAATCAGCTTCCGTTCTCTACCCCTTCTCCCGGGGGCTAGTCTCGCGGTGGCCGGAGTGGATCTCCCATTAAGCGTGCAGGGGGAGAGGGCCCATGTCCAGCATGAAAAAGGCCCGGGCTTTTCTACCAGGGTCTGGTGGCCAGGGCACCCCAGGAGCCAGGGCTGCGCTCAGAGCCGAACAGACAACCTCAATAGTCAAGCGGAAGCCTCACAGGCTTTGCAGCACTGCAGCGGTCCCCCGGTGGCCTCCCCGCTCTGCTGCTGCCCCCCCTGGCCAAGCCTGGCTCTTCCAGCTTTCGGGTCACGTCCATCTCATTCATCCCACTCCCTTTAATTCCCAACTGCCCTGCCACTGGCCATGAGAAAGAATGGACGATAACTTACTGATGGAATGGGTCAAACCACTCGGCTCTGAGATAAAGTACCTTCTCTATAAAGTGTAGGCGAATACTCGGGGAATTGGCTTTCCAGACTTGTTGGTAGGTGAACGATATTTCGTACGTACTTCGTACCTAACTACCGCGACTCCATATAGGTCAACTCCACTATCACTTTCTCTTGACTCGAGTCGTCAAGGTAGTTAATGTCACTTATTACTTCGAAAACCACCTTAAACCCTTCCTCAAAAGCGCACCCACGGCTGGGCCAGTTGGGGCTTAACCTCTGGTCGCTCAAGCTAGCGAAAGGCTTGCCCTGTCCAGCGAAGCGAGCCTCTTTTGCCATGGAAGATCATCGATGTGCCTATCCGTCTTGCTCTTGGTATTCATACCTCGTGCCACCACGCAGTCAGTGCACCGTCTATCTGCCTGATGGGGTTTGGCGGAGCCCTCTTAGACAGCTGGACGTGAGCAGCCAATGTCTGGGGATGGTGGTCTCGAGCTGTTTTGATCTAAAGAAAAGGGACCTTCCACAAGAGCTTCCAGGGGAACTCAGGGGTTTCCTAGAGTCAACTCGGCCGGTACCTGATTCACGTGGCTTAAGGTAGCTCTGACAGCGATCATCGTCGGCGAAGACACCGGTTGGCTTCCCAGATATCAGGTCTACTAATAATATCATGATGATGAAAGTCAGGCGGACACACGCAAGAGGAGCAAGCAGGGTTAGACACCAAGTCGCATGCTGTCTCATATATTTCTCCACATTCGATACAAACGTACTACAGAACGGTGTATCTGCACGCTTTGTCTACAATAGAAGTCTGCTGGGCAATAATTATCTCCGCTTCAGACCACTCCAACAGGCCAGGCCGTGCGAGCCAAGTCACAGGTGATGCGGCCTGGTGATGATCGGCGTTCATTGTCAAGGTGAGGTTCTATGTCTCGAGGTATCCATTACACCGCAGAAACCGGTTACATATACGATAAAAATTGCAACGCAGTGTTTTCTGTTATTCAACTCGAAACTGTGCGTAAACCTTCGGATCTGATTTTGACCACAGATAGCTCAACACAGCGTTGTAATGCCTGGGTGCTACAGAGTTAAGGTATCGGAACCGCAGCTCTCCGTTTCCACATCATGACTCACGTCGAAACTTGATAATTGATTCCTATGATGGCAGTGCAGTATGAAACTTTTGATAACTGCCGTGGCAACTCTTAATCACTGTGCTGTGACATACAGGGCATACATTTCCATGGCAGTTTTGCTTTACTGGGGTTGAGGCTGACCAATTAGCCAATCTCCCCATCCTCCATATATAACAGTATATACCAGCCTGGACCATAATAGAATAATATTACTTGTCTTGAAGACAAACGTCGCAGGAAAATGAAACAACACTCAAAAGTCAATGAAAAAATGATCCACCGTCCAACGGTGTAGCATGGATATTCATAGTCACTGTCACTGTCACTGTCACTGTAGGTAAACAAACCCCTCAGGTTCGTCTTATCCCTGCAAAGACCACTGCTGACTCGGAATGCAGCCGTAAGCGACGATAGCATCGCATCTGAGGACAGGGTAGGCAAGAAACCGACTGTGACGAAATCTGAGCTTGGTGCATTGAACAAACATGACAGAACTAAGAAAACGAGCTCCTGCAGAGTGACGGTGGTTTCAGGGGGTATCTTTCTTCTTTCTTGGTAAACCGGACAGACAGCTTCGTTTCCATTCTGAAACGCACCTATTCCGAGACGCACAAGAAACTGATCCTTTCAGCTGGCTGGCTGCAACTTTGTGATCACAACGGTCTCTAGCAAAAAGCCCCCTTCCTCCCCCAGCGGTCACATCACCGCCACAAACGTCACTTGGAAGGGATAAGAAAAGTCTGGGCTTTTTGGATCTGGATCTATGGGTACGTGCTATGTAGAAAGCAGCTGGTCTCGTAACGATCGTAGCGCTGGCGTTGGCATTGGCGTTTGGGGGGGAGCATCGTCCGTCCTGGACTCGTCTTGTTAAAGCTCGATAACCCCCTGGTCGTTGTGGTCAGTGTGTCTCTGGTTGAGGGTCCTGATGTGAATGCAATGATTGGATGAGGATTGCCCGGCATCCATCCGCGACGGATAAGTGCCTGCAGGATTATTGTCCTGGATCATGCTGGTATTCAAGGCACACGATGTAATATGACTAGTCTTGGCTCCCCTTGAATTAGGCGTGTGGCAATTGTTGTTGTGTGCTGGTGCTTGCATAGGGTAATTCAAGACGTCAGAAGTCCAAGAAGAGTCTCTCAATGAATGATCTTGGTGATCTATCGACATATTCACAATTAGAACAACGTAACTCGACCAATTGAAGGTGGTGATGTAGTCTCCCCTGCTGTAAGCACATCAGAGCCAACCCCTAGCCATGATCCGCGGAGGGTCATGGCGCCATCAAGACCATCTCCATCCGTTTTCCAGGGGATAGAAAGTGTCACCTAGGTAATTGTGGTTGTTTTTCTTGTATGTATGCCACCTGGGCAGCACAGTATAGGTGGTAATCTGGCAAAGACACGGCAAACATTCAATCTCGGTCATTGACTGCCAAGCTTGTAATACCCGAAAATGGCGTTGATCTCGCCAACAGTCTTAAACAGACAAATGGATCACCAACAGGGGGTTGCAACCGCAGGCGCCATAGCTATCATCCAGCCAAGCCTGTCTGTTGCTGTCCGTGTTTGCATCAACCATGTGATGGATTCTATCAACAAACCCTTCTATTATTGGTATCGTCCATGATGCAGACATTTGCAGTAGCGGTCAAGTTCAAGGTCAATATCGAGGTGGGACGAAAAGCGTCATGGCGAGGCACATTTTGGCTTGCATACCACGGCCTAGCGCGCTTCCATGTTTTCCATGGTGCTTCCAACGAACATTCTATGCCACACACTCACACACACAAATGCTTGCTTTGGGCTATCATAAGATGGATGGAGGATGGGATGCTAACTGGACCCTGGGCGGGCCGCTGCATCTTCTTGGCGCTGAAGTCGAGTCAGCGCAATCGCCTCCGGAGTCAACGACCGGACACTACGAATTATACACGGATACGAGAGAAAGAGTAGCATTTAAAGACTAACAACTGTCCATCTCGTGTGAGAACAAAAATCTAGAATATAACTCTGGCATTTTGTATGCTTCGCACGCGATAACTTCAGTGGAGATTTACAGGCGTTCTACGTAGTAGTTCTATGGCAGCAAGTATGAAGCTCTCCAGGGACCGTCCCAGCGCAGGCGGAGTCACTTTCAAGCTGCGAGACCCATGCTAGCCCAGTATTATCTGGCACAACATAATAACAGCGTACCAGTTAATATGAGATGAACTCCAGATAGCACTGAGAGGCTATAGGCTATTGAAAACGGTTATTGTGAAAAGAGCCTGGCTGTATAGTAATATCGCATCACACCATATACATCGATCTCCCACAACGAGGCCATCGCTCCGGACTTGGCTTTATGATTTGTTTACAGTACTCACAGCCTCACAGGACCCTTTCAACTTTCATCCCTGGAGACAGAGTTTACACTTCGGGCAAGTATCTCGTGGGTGCAAAGAGAAACCCAAGCGCCACCAAAACCCGCCCAGATCGGTTCTAACGACTCGTGATTTCAGTTGCTTGGCGTGGGAAACCTCGAGGTTTTCTTAGCACAGACCCTTTCTTTTTTCTTCCTCCGGCCGTAGTGGCCCTGCCGGTCTCTCTTTTTGGGTGGCTCAAAAGCCTCAACGTGCTTCAGCTAGCTCGAAATAGGGCAAATCGTGTCTCAGAAGGGGGAGGGAACACACACACACACAACACACACACACATACTTTCTGGGCTTCTCTTTGAGCCCTGCCAGACCCCGTTAGCCCGTTAGAACCATTATGTGTGGCTCCCGCGCCTGTCGACTCGCGGGTAACCTTTGCTTTTGCCGTCCCACAGACAATCGTTGCCGAGAGTATGGCCAGATCCAGACAGACGGGCAAAGTTGATTAGAAACAATGACGACTTATCTACAGATGTCTCTAGTCATGTTTCTCTATCTTAACTTGGTTTTTTCTTGTTGGGTTTGAGTGATTGATTAAACGTCATTTATATGATCAAACTGTATCCGTATCCTCCCCCAGCTTCAGCCATTTCATTTCTTGTGTTGACTTGAGTTTTGCTAGCTCAGGCGTGTTGGTCCTGCGGACAGTTTCTGTCACGTTATTCCCACGTGGTTAAACTGCCTGCATTGCTCCATTGGCCTGTTTGAGCTATTCCAAAAACATATTAGTACCACCAGTTGGGTTTGTGAGTGGCCAAAGATATTCTTATCCTGATTGTCTTAGCAGCCATGGAAGAGTACGAGATACAAGATTTGAGCTGAGATACGAGTCATGGCCTTGGAATTCCTCACGTCGATCTCCCGAAAATTAACATTGCTGACAGACACAACAAAGGCCCGGTAAATCAATCTCGATTATTCACGTTACTTAATCCTTTAGCTGCTAATCAATCCTAATTTATGCAGCAGCCACAGGGTTTATCCAGGTTGAAGATACATAGTACATCATACATCATACATCATACTTCCAGGCTGGTGGCCTCTTTGTAAAACATAAAAAGGTATTATGCTTCACACATGTCTCGTTCTGTTCTCATGCGGTTAACAAACCAAGCCAAGAGTAAAGAGTATGTATGTACTCCGTAAATGTTCTATGTTACACTCGACGTTGCTTCGTCTCGGAAAAAACAGTCAGGATCAGGATTAGAAGATTAGCAGTGCCGCACACGGCTGTCCGTACCTATATGTGACATATTATATGCTTATTACAGGGCCCTTGAAACTATTGGACTGGACCCATCAGATGTTTCTTCTCCGTACCTGAGTAAATTACCACTCGTTACCGTCAGGGTGTCTCTGCAAGCGAAGGGCCCCAAGCATATGCACATGCAGCTCGCAAATGAGGCTTTCTCGATGAGTTATATGATCCCGTATCGTGCATCTCAAAAGCAATTGAGTCACATTCCATGTAGTATTAATATCAAACGTGCTTTTTCTTTTCTTTATGGGCTGTCGGTCTCATCGCCCACTGTCGAAACCTGAGGCTGGCATACGCCATATGTATCTGACCTTTGACGTTTCATTCCTTCTTCCCCGGCAGGGCCGCTACTCGGAAGCCGGTATCTTTTTCTCTGAATATGGGAGGATCCAGACACCAAGTACCAAAGATCAGACAAGGATTCAGGGCCCTGTAAACAAGGTGTCGCAGTGTTTTTCGGTCGGACGTTGGTTCCCACTGTCCCGAGTACAGAGTACCACTGAAGATACCTAGTACCCACTCTGACGCGGGGAGGTCGAACACGCTCGTAAATCATCGAATATGTCTGCTTCATTCCCCTTATGGTGATCTGCTTTCCTCATTCTGCCGTCACGTCTTTTTGACAAGCCTTTTAGGGCTGTTGCAGTCGGCGCAGTCTGGGTCTTAAGTGCTCGATAGGGTTTGAACACTGGCCGATCATAAGAGCTCGTCCGTTACTCCGTATTGCAAGTGGATATGTCGACGTTTATGTAGTATCACAGGGCCCTGAGAATGTTGCATACGTTGCAAATCCCTTGATCTCGCTTGCTGATCGAAATACTACACGCTCGTACCTCAACACAAGCCTTGGGCGGCGATAGTCGACAGTGGGGATGAAGGGAGAGAGAGGGAGAGACAGTCCATTCACTTTGTTCCCACCCAGTGTCGATTTGACGCTTAGTATGGATGCCCAATACCAGCCGGGCTGGGTCAAACCGTCAAGCTTGGACTGGACGTTAGAGTTTAATGGAAGATATGGGCTCTATACGGTCCCTAGGGTCCCAGCTTCGTCCTGCCATCGCTGTCTCGCATTTGGTCCAGGTACAGGGTATTAGGTTTTCAGGGCAAGATGCAATTCACTTGACTGATTGGTCTGGAATTTGTTACAAAGACCATTAGTGTTGCCTCGGATCTCAGCAATACCGAGGAACTGCCTGTCAAGAAGGTGGTTGTTACGTTGTAGGTATCCGATTGACTAAATACAGTACTTGGGAAACAGGGCTCTCAACTAGGTAAGTAGCCTGTATTGTGAATTCTTTCTATATGCAGTGTGTTGTGAGAATCGTGCCCACCAGAGTAGCTGGTGGCATTCGCTGAATGGTTGTGATGCTGTTACGGACATCACAACCTGTAGTTGGTATTAACTGGCATTAACATAGTATCGACAGATACTTGAGCACCCCTCTCATTCCCTACTTGACAAAGAAACCAGAGCGTGGCTTCGCGGCACCCCGATTCCTCTTGAGGAGCAGGTCCTTGGAGCTCTTTGTGTGCTTCTTCAACTTGGGTGTCATTCTCTCATCCGCCGTCTTGGCCACGCGGTACACCGTCGAGCCCACACGCTCATCTCTCGGTCCCCGATCTTGACGAGCAAGGCTTCTTTCCACCGTGGCGACTCGGCGTTTCCTTGGGCGCTCCTCCATGCGGTCGTCGTCCTGGTCTTCTTCGTCCTCGCTCGACGAGTCTGTCAAAAACTCCGCGGGCAACAGGTTGGGTGCTGGTGCTTTCTCTGTCCTTGTGCGTTGGATGAGTGACTCAGCAGGCTCCTCGTCTTCGGAAGAAGCATCTTGCTCAGCCTTCTCTTGCTCCTCCAGCTTCTTGCGCTCTTCAGCTTGCTGCTTGAAGAAATCATCCTTCTCCCGACGCTTGCGCTTCTGTGCAGCAGCTTGCCTGTTCGCACGTTAGTAATGATACTAATAGATGAAGAAAGGTACACATGGGACTCACTCTTGAGCGGCTTTCTGGGCTGCTTGTTTGGACTTCTTGATGTCAGACGCCACCTTGGAAGTTGACACTGCCTCAGGCGCCTCATCATCACTGTCTTCATCGCTCTCCTCCTCCTTCACAGGTGCAGCAGGTTTTGAGGCTGCCGCGGGCGCGGGCGCTACAGTCTCATCGTCGTCGTCTCCAAAAACCACTTTCGTGCCCTGTGACTCTGCTGATGGCTTCACGCTTTCGGAGTCGCCATCCTTGGCTCTCACAGGTAGTTTGCGCTTGTCTTCTGATGTTTTTGTCTCTGAGATGTTCTGATCAGACTTTCTCTTGCGTGTCTTTGGTGGTGCCATTGTGAAGTACTGTGCTGACAAGCAGCGTTGTGAGTGTGTTGAAGAATGCGCCAAAGAGGGTTCACTATGCCGATGGTTTGTCCTCGTCGGGTGTCGCAACACGGATTAGAAAGTATCAATATCGAGCCGATATATCAGTCTCAAGTATCGAGGCTTTGAATTAGCTGCTCGAGCTGAATTTGGGTGTGAATAGTGGTTGATGAAGCTCTTGAAGTGTATGAAAATTTCAGACTGAGACTGGTTTTTTTTGACGAGCCTGTTCACCTCTAAAGTTCAAGGGACATGATTGGTGCAATGACCAGCATGTGGCTCCATATATTGTGGCTGGACCCATCTAGTGCCTCGATGTTCTATCATTATGAGATTGAGAACACAATCTATAAACCAAAAGGTTAATGTCCATTTGTTATTATTGGGACATTAAATCACGTAAGTAAACATGAAGTCTTTAGCTTGTCATGCGAACCCGGGTAGCTTTCATCAATTACTGCGCACCGGAACTTCATCACCACTTACGACAGTCACACAAAGGTGTACTCAACATGTCATGAACACCACAAGGACAGTCAATTCCTGGCATCAAACACGCTCATATGCTGGACGATCACCTCTGAGGGGCCCTCCTAGAGCACCAAAAGTATTCCCATCCAAGTCAAAGGTTGATCGCTATAACATCAGCCAGCTTTCACCAAGAGACTTTGAGCAGGCTATGCGAGCCACTGGTGGTGAAGTCGGCACCCTTACACCAGAAGAATATTACGAATATGCGAAAAAGTTTGCAGATGCTCCCCATAGGGGACCTCGTGGCGTCAGCCTCGCCGGTGAGTTTCTACGGTAAAGACTGCGTGGGCAAACTGACAGGTTGTGTCCAGCGAACGGTATACCCGTAACGATCGCACATGAGATGGCATGTTTACTACGAATAGTCACAAGCTCTAAGGCACGACATCAACTCGTGACTTCATTGTGGTTATCTGCATCAGAGGAAAACTACAATCCATCTACCGTCTCCCTAGCGAGAGATATTTTGCTGCAGGGAGGTTGGGGAAAGTCGCAATTGTTGAAAGAATTTGAGAAACGCTTCATGAAACTTGTAGCTGAAGGCAAAGACTGTAATGCCCTCACTGCCTATGGAGAGAGTCTTTTCAACACTGGAAAATACAGTGCGGCCGCAGAAATGCTGAAGCAGGCCGTCAGTGTCGATGATGGAATCTTTGGGTGGAAGCGTACGTGTCTGACATGCCTCTCAAAGTCGTATGCCATGCTTGGCAAAGTTAGCGAGGCGAGGGAGACAGTCAAGGCGCTGAATGATCCGGATGCAGATGCTGAGATTGATCAGTTGCTCAATACAAGTGACGCGGAGCAGGCACGGCAACAGATGTACTCCGCTGCGCTCATGGGCAGGACGGATATGTATCGACAGCTTGCTGAGGTTGAGTTCGCGAGAGAAGCCAATGAGACAGATAAGGAGTCGAAGAAAAACCACCATCTTTGGGGTATGGAGTGGTCGAGATTGGCAGATCCTAGTGTCAAGTTCTAATGCCAGTAGATGTCCGTGTATAGTACGAATAGACAGTTTGTTTGCAATATGATGTGTATTATCAGATATATCTAGCCCAAGCAAAACACACCATTATGTCTTACGCTTCTTTGTAGTCGTCTCAGTGCTATGCCGTCTGCCACTCCGCTTACCAGTCGCCGCATCCTCGCTCTTCCCAACAGACGCTATACCCTCACCTTCCTCTTTGGCCTCATTATCAACTCGATCTCCATCTTCGGCATGATCAGCAGGCTCTCCGTAGTCAATATCTATATCACCTTGAACTTCTCCACGATCAGTCGGGAACAGTTTCCGCCACGTCCCATCAAGCGCCTGGCCGTCGTTCCCATGCAGACCAACCTGATATGCAGTCTTCATAGCAGCGATGCAAATATCACGTCTTTTGGCAAAGTCAAACATTGGCTTTGGATATGTGCCCTCCTCGACATCACTCAGCCCGTCTCCCTTTACACGGACACCTGCCTTCTTCTGGTCCAGCAGAGGGGCTTTCCAAGGCTCGTAGATGTATTTGGAGTTCATGTTCTTCAACTCGGGAACATATCGACGGATGAAGTTTCCTTCCTTGTCCCATTTTTGCCCAAAGGCAACCGGACTGTAGCAGCGGAAATACTGGGAGAAGAAGGCCGAGCAGGACAGCCATTGCCAATTCCCTGCGTTGCAGGCTGGTTCGTGGTCGATGAGCCACTCTTCAAAGACTTCGCAGCCTCGTTCCCAATCGATGTAGCAACCACCTCTGGTGAGAAAGCAAGCTACTGCATGACGACCGAGGTGGTGAATCCAGCCCTCGTCCTTGAGCTGTCGCATCAGGGCATCGATCCAAGGAAACCCAGTCATGCCAACTCTCCACCTCCTGAACCAAACCTCCGCCTCCTCAGAGTCTACGTGATGCTCTCCCGTGACGAGTCCCGTCTCTGGATCTCTTTTGGAAGGTAAGTGCCAGGGGATGAAGCGACAGTATGGGTTGTTGGCCGTCTGGCAGAAGACGTAACCCAAGGATGCCTGAGCTGCGAAATACATGTCTCTGAAGAGTAACTGGCCTATGAGGCTTTCAGGAGGTGACGAGGCACCCTTATATGAGTCCACTACCTCTTTAACACGCCAGTAGAATTCTCGTACAGACAATGCACCAAAGTGCAAGAAGGGTGACAGGAGAGTTGTTGCTTGTGGCTCAAACTGGGCCGGGCTCGTCTTGGGCTTTTGGAACGTAGCTGTGTATTTCTTGTCTGCGATCAGCTTGTCCAGTTCCTTTAACGCCAGTGTTTCTCCTCCACGGTGAGGAGTAGTTGCGGGTGGAAAACCAAGTTCCTCCATCGTTTCAATAGCGAAATCACCATTTGGCCCTGCTATATTGCTATACGCTTTGTCTCCCTCTGTCCTGAATTCGGAGTTGAAATCTGGTTTCGTCTCCGGTTCGTCTTGGTCGAAGTTGACAGGCATATCCCCAGGGTCTGGGAGATGTTCAGGAGCAGGTATGGGTTTCCGGACTTGGCCAATCTTGCTTCCGGCGGTTTGAAGCTGGGTGATAGACATGGTTGGTTTCCCGCCATGTTTCTCGACTATCTGATCGCTGTCCCACAATGTCCTGCCGGAGCGCATGATGACTTCAACGCCAGCATCTTTGGCTGCCTGGGAAATAACGCTATCTCGTTCACGAGCATAGCTGTCGGTGTCCTTTTCGAAGACAATATGGGTGACCTTCCATGCCTTGAAGAGCTTTGGGAATAAAGTCTGAGGTGCCTCTCTAAGAACAAACAGTTTCGACTTGGGGTTCACACTTGTGATGGACTTGGAGAGGTCATTCTGACAATCCAAGCTATGCGTCGTCAGAGCAGCTACACATTAAAGGTTTACGTGGCAACTTACAGGAATTGCCATCTATTGAGACCTCCTCTCGCACGATAGACATAATGCGGATCCCACGTGAAGATAGGCCAAAGGACAGCCGGATCAAGGTCTAAAGCAGCCTTGAGAGCGGGTGAATCATGGAGTCGTAGGTCGGTACGGAACCAGTAGATGACACGAGGCTTGCCCATTTCCCCCCCGGAAAAGTCGATGTAATACTGTCGTAATGCGAGAGTTAACTCGGCGGGAAGATTGAACACCTATTTTGGAAGTAATTCTTCACCTGAAAAGTCATGATGTCAACACTTGTTGCTCCCAGCCACCAGACTTTAGCTAAGGTCTTAGACATTTAGTCAACAGCGTCCTAATCGGACATGACTTCTGCTTCTGATTGGCTCGACAACATGTCCGAATTCATCATATATAAAGTAGTGCGATATCTTCCTAGGTGTATACAATGGAGCAACCTACTAACTAATACTTTATCAAAGTTCTCCAGAGGCCTTCAACTACATTGGTTGTTTACCCGGTAGCAAGGGATGAGACTTGGTAACTTCAGCATTTACGTATCAGGCCCAATCGAATCACTTTTCTCGTAAAACAACCGAATTGATAGAGTTCTTGTTACTCGACTGCCTGACTGTCTAATCCAGAAAGAGCATCTCGAGACCCAAGCTTGCAGTGATCCTCTAAAATCATGAGTCAGTTTTATAATAGTCTGTTCGATAGTCTACCTCTTCTCCATATCTCAAACCCGTCCCAGGTGGAACATGCAGTTCTAGATCATACATGTGGCGATGGGTATCTATTTGTTGAACCACGAGTTACTCGAACTTCTCCGGGGAGTCGCCATGACAGCAGCAACTCGATATGAACCGGTTCTGATGTTTTTATTCCGTAGCATTTGGTCTAGCTCATATTTATAGCCGAGACACGATTGTCTTACACTCAATCTCTGAGATCTCACTTATGCCGCGTCTCACAACAGCTGCCACGTTAGGGTCAATAGTCTACATTGCCCTTACGTTCTGACTTGGAGTTAACAGACCCATCGTCACTAGCCGATTGATAGAGAGTCTGGTTTGTTAACTAGAATTGTGGGTAGAAAATCGAGCGAGCAGCAACTTGTGCTCATTAGAGTAGCCGCCTGGTTGGTTGTATAGTTATGTCAGTCTTATGTTTTATCAAAAATGACATATAAGAGAATATCATATGTTTTATATGTACTTCTAACATTTCTACCGCTTATGTCTCGTGATGACAACTTAAACTTGATGCCGGTTCTGATTTCTTGATCGGTGGTATAGGGTACGTCAAATTCAACCTGATTTTGATCACATCGATATCATCCCACCAGTCTCAACACGAGGTTGTTCTATTGGAAACAAGTTCATTGGGTTTGGTTTGTTCTCGTCCTTGGAGGTTTAATGAAAGACAATTATCACAGACCATTGGCCCACAGTTCTCTACTTAGCAACAACGGATCGAGGAGTGTACATATTTTAGTCTCAGACATGCAGTTGACATGATCACTCATTTCGTGCCCAAAGAAATCACAGCACAGATGCGGCTCAAATTGTGGTATTACTGTATTTGAAGACCGCCCCAGTCACTATTGGAAGACGGCGTCGATGGGCCATGCAGCCACACACAAGCGAAATCACCTCATGCGGGCGGATGTCATCATTTATCTAGATTGTTAACTTTCATCTCCAGACCCTTCCCCGCATCTGCAAGGTGGCGATTGTGTAAGTAAACAAAACGGACACGAAATAAAAAAAACAAACACTTAAGTAAACAAATAAGTAAACACCACTCCCTGGTGAGATTTTGGGCCCTGAGCTGGACTTGACTTCCGAGGGCTGATTTGGACGGGCAATATATCACTGGCCGGAACAGCGGGAGGTTGACGCCATTGTAATTTCCACAGAGAGCTACAAACTTTTACAACGGGCGCTTGAGCCTCAAGGTTGAGAAAGTAGAGGTAGAGCCCAAAGCTTTGACGGCCGATACGAAGCTTGATGTGCTTATACCGGCTTAATAATACCAATATTACAAGATAAAGCCGATCGATCAGTGTTGACAACCCCCTGCAAGTAGAAATAACGGCGTTCGTGAAGCTCCATCGGAAAAGGCCCAGCTAGCATCAAGCTCAGCATAGGATATCCCTGGACGAACAGATTGAAGAGACGCCACAGCGAGAAACATTATCCGTGCGTTCAAGGCGGGCAGCATGAATTCTATATAGGATGGCAAACTATACTCGGTTGATAATGACGTTGGCTGCGCGAGCTCCCGATGCATAGATGTGTTGGTGGCCCAGGCGAGACCGAGCAGATGGTCGCGATAGTGGTCTTTAATGGGATGATGAATGTAGCTATGGAGCCAGAGACAAGGCTGTAGTGATAGTGGCCCGGCATGTCTTATTGAGCAGAGATCTATATGATCTGCGAAACGATTGAGACCTACGTATATCGAATTCCACAACGTACGTGCGTGCAGTAACTGGAGTAGTTGAACACGTACACTGATTGAAAGGCCCGAGACAGTTCAGTTCTCACAAACTAGCAGCTAATACAACCTCAGTAGTATCATCCGTAGCAGACATCTCATAGGGCAAGCTACGTGGATTTGAATAAGCCACCGTCAGAACTGAACGTCGATGCAGGACCAGAGCTCAACCTACGGGCGTGGCATTTTCAGCACTTGCTGGAAACTAAAAGATAGTGGCATCGAGCATCCATTGATAGCGTGGGCGTACAGGAACTGGACGCTTGAGGGCCCGCCAAAGGTGCATATGTAGCGTATATGTGGTGTTAGCAAATGAGGCTCTTCAATCTAGTGAGCTTGGTGGGTTTCATTGGGCGCTGAGAGTTGTTCGTCACGATACGCGATGGAGATTTGGAGATTGGAGCGATATTCGTGGCTGCGATCCCCCATGCCCATTGCCTGGATTACAGCACATCACCTAGGTCTAGCATAATGGCGTGAGGTGCTGGACGAGTGTGCAACGTGTTTGATCACCTATTATTAGAGTATTTTCTTCTTCTTCTTCTGGTTTTCTGACGCAATGCGGGGGCTTGAAGGAAGAAGCAAATGATCGGCGACCATTTCACGGGCCTGCAGCACGTTCCCCAGCCTGTGGCCTTCTCACTCAAGGCCCTTTAATTGCCTAATAAAGGGTCCTAATGCAAGACAATTTTACCTCTAACTTTGACATTCGCCGCCTGAAAACTGGACCATAGGGATTCGTTAGACGAGGGTTGAACTTTGATGAAGGAGCGTGTCGATTAAAAAAGAAAAGAATTACATGATCAGCATTCGCCAATCAGACGTCGCATTGAACACCCTACCAACGATCTCCCCCCCGGAAATACCGCGACAGGGGTGACCCTGCACCTAGATTTACGCCATACAACGAGAGTCATAGAGACGAACAAGGGATGCCTTCTCCTGTTTCGAGAGTACGCACAGTTGCTCGTTGCTCACAAAATGGTCCGTTCGAGGGAACAGACGAAAAGCTCGTCATGCTCATGTTTTACTCGAGCTCAGGAAACGGGTCAAAGCGACGAAGAGAGTCGCGGTAAGCCCGCTTGATAAAGATCTAATGTAATGCCTTGGCCGCTGACAGTAGAGTCAAGGCTGGGGAAACACAAAGAGTTCGCCGGACGCATTGGTAATCAATTGTTTGTATGTCCGGTAGCACAGCCGGAGAATTCAGGGCGGGGGTGAGGACCACAGGCGCTCAGCTCAGACTGGATGTTCGGGTGATGTTGCTTTTCGCAAAAGCTCGACTGACACACTTTTTCTTCTTCTGTCAAGTCTGTTGTCGAACGGTTCGACGTGGTGAATAAATCACGGAGTATAGCTCTGAACAAGGCCAAAACAGCCAAACTCTAAGAAAAGCAATACAGCCGAAACGAACTCGATACCACTAAGACCAGGAGCAGAGTTAACAGACTTTGCGAAAAACAGCCTAGCTCTGGGGTTTGAGTTCAACGCTGCGTATAATGTATGGTTGTTAATGTCTTGTGTCCAAACAATAACAACGCGGAGAACAAAGCCATGTAGAGCCAAGCGCTAATTAAACAAAGAAGCCGCGATGACCTCAGGGTGTCTCACTTATTATTATTATTATTATCTTCAGGGTCTGTCTGGGAAAGCTTGGTCCTGTGAGAGCCTGAAGAGCCAGGGACTTTTTATGAGGCAAGGGATACTTAGTAGAACAAAATTCGGGGGGTCAATGTGTCTCATCATACGGTTGCTCAGAGAACAGCCAGACCACGAGCCGTACTATGCAGTGAGACAGCATCTCGTTGTTTGGACTTTTTGATTCTGAGAGCCCGTGCTAGTTTTGAGGTTGAGCTCTTTGTTTTGTGGTTCCTGTGGTTCCTGTGGTTCCTCTTGTTCATTTTTCTTTTGCTTCTTTTTTAAACGTCAGATTTCTCTGCAGCGAGCGTCATTTTCTTTCTGCTGACAGGATTGTGTCAGCCACAATGTGACTTAGTATTCCATGCAGCGAGGGCTATGCACTGTGATGACACCTCAACCGACTTGACCTTGTAAAGCCCCGAATATCCTGTATATTAGGCTCTTAGTAGTAGAATGAGGTCTTGTGTCACCTAGCCATCATATGTTCTTCCACGATCGAGAGAGCTTCTCTTGTAGAGTTTGAGTCAAAATTGGACATGGGCTTGACCGGATGATGGGGAACCATAATACAAAAGGGAAGGATGTGAAACAAAGAACAGGGATTCTCAATTGCCGTGCGTTTGTGGCATGGATCCGTTGTCGGTATTTGCTGCGAGTTCCAAGATATTTTTCAGCAAGGTATCTGTATCTTGTACTCATTATTCAGCTGCCGACTGCTTACTCCGTACTCCCTTCATAATTAGCTCGGACGGGCCAATCTCATCTGATTATGACATTCCATGTGCAAACTTACAGCCACTGAAGGAATTTCCCAGTGACAAGGGAACCCCTCGTAGCTGTAATTTTTCTACGCCCTGGAAGCGTGGCCTGTGTTTCCCCCCATCTACTGTTAGTAAGTTAGCATCGATGCTGCAGGGCATTCCTCGATGATCAAGACAAAATTGCAACACTGAATTTTTCAAAGTTTGTCGTCATGTTCTTAACCCAAAAGTGAAATAGCGCCTGTTGCTATTTACTCTTACTGGTGACAAGCTCATGATTTGCGATGCAACGTCATGTCAACAAATCACAAACCTGGTCTAACAAGTTAAGAAAAAGTTAGGGCAGTATCCGTAAGGGACAAAAAAAATATGATTGTTGGCATTAGATCGATGCATCTAACGTCAACCAGGCTAGAGTCAGGTACCCGAGGAGCGGTACTGAGTGGTTCCTCCAATGGCATCGTCGAGAGTGAGATGAAAAGAGGGGACATTGCTCAGGTTTTGGAGATGGCGCAACCCTCCTACAAGGCAGCGTGGTTATGTGGTTGTGGTAGCGTGGAGGCAGGCGGGGAAGAGTGGGAAGACGGAGCAGAGGCTTCAATTCAACCTCGCTAGGCCTCTCCCATACTAGCCACGAAGGATGTAGGGCTTGAGGGCTTGAGGGCTTGCTTACCTTTGCCATTTTGGGAGTTTGAGTTTGGGGAGCCGTTGTGGCCTAAAGTAAAGCCGTTGGATATTGGTGGCTGTTGAAGTTGGGAAAAGAGATGAGAAGATGACAGCCAATCAAGTCTTGCTGTTCACATGTCTACATATGTCGTGCATACAAAAGACAACACCCTTTTCTCCGATACGAAGGTCATCGAGGAGCTCAGTTGTCAAATTGCTAGCAATGAACCAGTCGATCGAGTTTACTCACACTTTCAACGTCAACCCAAGCCGTTGATTTACCCACTCTACTACGTCTTCTGTCTTCTGTCTCCTGTCTTCTCCACTTGATCGGTTGTCACTCGGCCCAGGGCTATGGCATTCGGAGTGGACAGTCACAGCAGATTTGAACTTGGAAAAATAGAAAGAAAGAAGCCTAAGGAAGAGAGGAAGAGCTCGTAGCAATGTAAGACCCGGCTGCCATGACCTGCATCAGAAGAGACATCAGCCAGTCCCCAACAGTCTCTTTTCGCGTCCTGCAGGAAAATCAACAAAAAGTGAAGGGATCCTTGTTTACCAAGGCACACACACTCTTCTCTCCCCATTCCTCAGGCTCACCCTTTCTCTCTCTCTCTCTCTCTCTCTCACTCACAAGCAACGCAAGGCACGACAGGGATAAAAAGCTGTGCGATGCAGTTCGACGACATGCGCCATTCGCCGCGTCTGAGAGTTGCAAGAGAGTCGACCGGGGGTGTCTAGGTGTGTACCAGGGGTGGGTTCGAGACACCCTTGTCTAGTACCGGACCTGGGTCTCTTCTGCTAACGACACGCAACACTCGAACATACACACAAGCCCCGGACTCCAGCTGTAGCCTGTAGCCTGTAGCCGGTCAAGGAATGTTAGGACCACTCGGGGGCTTTGCTTTTTTCTTCCCAGTCTCACTCAGTTTGTTCCATTGGACTCCTCTTTAGCGGTATCTTGTCAGGCTTGTGTGTGTGTGGTCATTGTAGTTGGTGCTTGGATGCTTGGATGCTTGGATGCTTGGTCCACAAGCTCGTTTTACACTTTCTTTACTTTTATTCCTGGGCCTCTGCCTCGCTTCTTCTTCTCTTCTTGTCCTTCGCTTCTTTACTTCCCCTCCTTAGGTCTTTGGTCTTCACCCACACGCTCGTTTCTACTATATCACTTTATCCTGGACTCATACTGAAGCCTAGCTTCAGTTCAGTTGCCTTTTTCTCTCGCCAATACATTGCGTGACCTGAAACAACTACAACTGTCTGTTCCAGAATACCACATTCTTTTTTTCCAAGATCTATTTTGATACCACTTACACTCGTTCGTCAACCAGCTTGTGTTGGCTCCGTGTCTTGGATCGACTTATACCGCCCAGCCACAAGCTGAATATCAACAACTGAAGATTAACAATATATATTCGACGACTAACTACTATCGACGAATTTCTTGAGATATTTACTATTGGTCAATAACCTGGGTTCTGTCAACTTCGTGTCGCCTACTATCTAAACACCCATATCGTCGACTCACCGCATCTCTCACTGCTTGTCAACGGTCAACGAAACGCAGCCAGACCGGATTATGCACTTTTACTCAACTTTACAAACTACTCATCAAAAACAAAATCATTTTGGCCTCGAGTTACGACGACCGACGAACGTTTGTTAGAGGCTAGCCTCCCACCAGCTATCACACTGGGGCTTTGCAAGACAACCACACTACATAGTCTTCCTCGCCGAGAAAATCAGTCACGATGCGACGTACCGTATCGATCCTTATGGGCTCACTGGCCCTACTGGCAACAGTGGCCGTTATGGCAGTTCTCATTGTACTCACCATGCATATCCCTAAGGAGTCAAGTGGCCGAACTCTCTCTCAAGTTTCCATCACGCTCGAGTCTGTAACACTTGTTACCCTCGGATGGTTCCTCTCCACATATGCTTCAACTCACTTCCGCCGCTGGTCGACACGTTGTCTGGGTGTCGACTTTGGTGCCTGCCTTTTGGCTATTCTCTTTGCTACTGTTGCAACAGTAGCTACTCTCATTCAATCTAGCAAATCTACCCTCGACAAGGAGGATGAACTTGTGAAGGCGAGCAAGCGCAGCCTACTTATTGGCTTATCGGTTGCTCTTGGACTGTGCTTCATTTTCCAAATCGGATTCCTGGCTCTTCATTTCTTCTTCATCCGAAAGACTGATCATACTCATTCCATGGTTGAGGAGCGAGGTCTGCCTTCATTCCGATCCAAGTCCTCGCTGAAGACGCTCCGATATAGCCAAACTATTTCAGACCATGAGACAACTCCCCGAAAGATGAGCTATATGGGTTATCAGACACCTGCTTCCTCTATCGGCGGTCGCTCCAGATCTGGCACCGCCAATTCTATTAAAATTCAGCTTTCAAACGTCGTGCGGTCTGCAACCACCAAGAGTCTCGTCTCTTCCAGCGACTCTCGCCGACCTATCTCTGCCGACTCGGACGTATACCGCTCTAGTGAGGATGCCTTTGATACCTGGGACACGTCTTCCGTCGACACAAACAATCGCCAGGTGGTCATGGAAGCCACCACTCCTCCTCAAAAGACCCAAGGCCACTTTCTTGAAACAATCCCCGGCAGTCCTACGCCAAGCAGGGGATCAGACCCCGGTCACGAAATGCCCCTCGAGCCCCCCAGGATCCGTAGGCGAAGTCGCAGCTTCAGCCCAGTATCTTTGAGGCGCGAACAACTACACTCACAAGCCTTGATGAGCGATCTCCCAGAGCCATCTCTGAGTGAATCGCACATCCATCCGCTATTCCGATCAGACTCGCCTGAACCACCTCCAATGGCTACACCTGGCACTGTTGTCGTGGCATCGCCCATCGCCGGCCAGGTCATCACACACCGCCAGAGCGTGCGCTCTCTGCGCTCGGTCTCCACGTTCGTGGGTCCAAGCCCCCTGGGCCACCGCGAGGAACAGGAGAGTATTTTAGAGGAGCAAGAGTCCGAGACAGCCTCACAAAAGTCGTCTGAGCGACCCCTGACCCCTCCTATTCCAGAGTGGGTGATGGGTGCTGGCGCTCGGGCGAGCTGGTCCGATTATAACAGTCGCAAGTCGAAAATCGACGGCGACGGAGAAGCCAAGGAAGAGCAGAAGAATTAAAAACAATCTTCACGCCTCCGGCAATTGGCAATATTTTAACGATAATAACGAGTGGGAGGATTGTAAAAACAAACACAGCGCGCGACCATGATATGGACAGGGCAGTCGCCGTACTCCATTTTCTTTCAGCCTTTATCTTTCTTGATTTCTTCCCAGACACACACACACTGCCGAATGGTATATGATATTTGGGTTCCATGTAGATGGATATATATGGTGGATGAGCTGGGTGGGATTGCATGTATACCAAAAGGGAAAAACAGCGAGGCGCTTTTTATGACTTGAAAATCCCCTCTGCGCCTGAGGCGCGAGGATGAACGACAGAGATGAATGACAGAGCAGAGAAGAATTAGAAAAACAAAAGAAGCAATATCAAATGAACTGAACTGAACTGAACTGTACTGGAGTGTTTTCACGAGTGATGATCTTGGGAACTGTGGTTGTGATGAATTTACAGGTCTCTAATATATGTATCTGCCACAATTCAGCACTGATGTATTGGCACCTTGACCTAATCACTTGAGTAGGATTCGTCGTTAAATCCTCAAACATTTCGTACTTGTGACTGACTTACAGCTGAGGAAATAAATCACCAAAGACTTCTAATATAAATTATCCTTTCCACGTGGTGGCGTCAGAACCATGTGCTTCTGTCCGAGACAGTTGTGCATTGTATGAGTGCGAGTTGAGCTTTTTGAGATATCTGAATTAGTAGAAATGTCTCTAAGAACAGAAGCCCATTTTATTCATGTCAGAAGTCTGTAGCAAGTAGTGATGTCATAGCGATACTGCTTCATCTCGACCACTTCGACACATTGAAACTCTCATCCAACTTGTAAAATGTTTATATAATGTATGTTAAACTATTCTTAATCCGACCTCTCTCGTCCACAGCTCTCTTCAGCGGACTAAATGCATATACCAGGGCAGTAACCACATGCATATATATCACATGCTACAAATACTGCCAGCAAATGAAGCTTCGCGGTTAAATTATATCATATGCATCAACTGAGCAAACTTCATTCTCAGGCAGAAGTACGCGCGCCTCCCAGTCATTTGGTAGCCTGGAGTGGCTGAATAATCCCCGCTAATCCATTTCTGGGTGCAGGTGCGCTTGCCCCACCATTTCCCTCAGTTAACCACTGGAACTGACTGGGACTGGGCCTGGGCCTGGGCTGCAACGTCAACGCTTCGTCCAGGCTGTAGACTAAAGTTAGCTTTCCTCTCTTCCACTTCCACTTGCAGACGTTGACAGATTTAATATCTTGCACTTCTCCTCTTTCTTCTTTCTCTCTTCATCGCCTCTCGCCTCTCTCGACACAAATCCACGAATTTGTCGCTGTCAACTCCATTTTTGGCTCGAGCCCGCACCGAACGAGACGCATCAATCTAAATCCAGGTCGCTGTTCGCCTCCCACCTCCCCACCTCACTCAAGCAGCGGCAGACTCTTCGCCCATCATGAAGGTCACATTCAAAGTACGTCTCGAACGCAAGCGGCTGCCGACCAGAGCCAATCCCATTGTCAACAGGTCGCTGCATCTATCATCTCCCAAGAACTAACGAAATGTGTTGTAGGATCTCAAGCAGCAAAAGTTTACGCTCGACGTCGAGCCCTCCGAGCTGGTATGCCCCGCGTTGACGCTTCTAGTTGTTCGCGCAAACTGTTCAGCCAGCTGACACACTCCTAGATTTCTGCTGTCAAGGAAAAGATTTCAGCCGAGAAGGGATGGGAACCCAAGTTGCAGAAGCTCATCTATTCGGGTATTTATCTTAACCTCTAGTACCGCACTCGACAGCTCGCTGACGCCATCACAAGGCAAGATCCTCAAAGATGAAGAAACTGTTGGCTCCTACAATATTGAAGAGAAGGGCTTTGTGGTCTGCATGGTGAACAAGGTTTGCAACACTCTTTCTCCGAGAAGAGCCTACGTACTGACAGCTCATGATAGCCCAAGCCCAAGCCCGCCGCCGAATCCAGCGCTGCCCCTCCTGCTACACCTGCCGCACCTGTTGCTAGCACACCTGCTGTCCCAGCTGCCCCCGCGCAATCGTCATCAAACCGATCTGCTGTGCCTGCGACACCTACCCCCCAGCGCTCTGCCGATGTTGGAGCCGGTGCTCAGTCCGAGGAGCCCTCGGGCCTTGCAATGGGATCCCAGCGCACTGAAGCTATTGCAAACATGGAGGCTATGGGTTTTGAGAGAAGCCAGATCGAAGCGGCTATGCGCGCTGCATTCAACAACCCCGACCGCGCTGTCGAGTATCTTCTTACTGTTCGTTTTACGGCCCCTCATCGTCACGGGCTTCATGTGTTTACTTACTTTATTACAGGGTATTCCCGACAACATCCGACAAGAACAGCAGCAGCGTGAGGCGGCCCCTGCGGCCCCTGCTGCTCAACCAGCTCAACCCGCCGCTGCCGCTGCCCCTCAAGGCGCTTCAGATGACGGTGGTGTGAACCTGTTCGATCTCGCTGCTCAACGCGGAGGTTCTGGTGGTGGTGCTGCCCGAGGAGGAAGTGGCGGAAACCAAGCGGCTGCTGCAGCCGCGGCCGCAGTAGCTGCTGGACAAGGTGGTGATCTGGGTAACCTCGACTTTCTACGACACAACGCTCAATTCCAGCAACTCCGCCAGGTTGTTCAGCAACAACCGCAGATGCTGGAGCCAATTCTTCAGCAGCTTGGAGCCGGTAACCCCCAACTTGCCGAGTTGATTGCCTCAAATCCCGACCAATTCCTTCAGCTCCTCGGCGAATACGCCGATGACGATGTTCCTTTGCCTCCTGGTGCTCAGGCTATCTCAGTTACAGAGGAGGAACGTGATGCTATCGAGAGAGTAAGTTTTCGATTCGATATATACATGCTCATGTTGCTGACACATTCTAGTTGTGCCGCCTCGGATTCGATAGAGATCAGGCTATCCAGGCTTACTTTGCCTGTGATAAGAACGAAGAACTTGCTGCCAACTTTCTCTTTGACCAGCCGGAGGATGACGAACCTGCGCCCAACAACTAAGTGGGTTAGGGAACTGTGCGAGACAATGCGTTACGATTATGAGTCGAAGGGAACGGAACAAAACAAGGCATTCCCAGAATAATATGGGTAGTCATAAGGCGTTCGGTCCGGAACCGCCAAGGTAAGGTCCTGGCGCCGCCTCGCAAGTCGCGATGGCATCATGAGATGCGCCGACGTTGGTTGTGGGTAATTCTGCTCGGCCTCTATACTTGCAAAGGCAGGGTAGCACAGATAGCTGATGAAATTGACGAATTTTAAAACTTGAGCATTGTTATGAGTTTGAAGTAAACTGAGCTGTAGCTGTTGGATGCTAACCTCTGTTCTAAATTCATAGACTTATATATCAAAATGTCTCAGAAGTCAAGAGCTTGGCTATGCAGCATGTTATTCTTGCATATAAGCCATAATGTTTGTCTCCCGTTTCATTCGCCAGGGCATTTAATAAAGACCATACGTACTTGCATCTCGTTTAGTATATGTACGAATTTGTTATATATTTCAGAGTATTTTCCCTTAACCTAGGCATACTGCTATTCTGTAGACTGCTCTCAAAGCTGATCCCGTGTAAACCATTTGATTCATAAGCAAATACCAAAAAACCCTGTGGATATCATGTTTGTTCCCTTTGCGCCGCCTGAATCGGTTCCCCCAGTTCCCGACTTGACCTTGATCCTGATCTTGGTCTGGTATATCCCCTGACCTATTCTCTTATTCCTCCTGGACGATCGGTTCGCCGTTTAGTCCGTAGATGACGGTTTGCTTCTTCTTCTTTTTGCGTTTCTTGGCATCTCCCTCGTCATCATCCTTGAACAGCTCTTCTCGCTTCTTGCGCATGGCCTCGGCCTGCTCGTCGGCACGGCGCTTCTCTTCGGCCTCGTACTCTTCCTGTATCTTGCGCTGCTCGGCCTCGATGTTTTCTACTGGCTCGAACTCGCTGCCAGTGAAAGCCTTGTACTCGTCGATGTCTATCTTGACTGTTTTTTCACCTACGACAGCGGCGGTGATGCGACTAGGGCAGTGACGTTCCTCACGGTTATACTTGAGCTTGACATGACGCCTCTGCTTGCCAGGGAACATTTTGGAGATCATCTCGAAGTCAGTACCAAACATGGAAAGACCGCGATAGAAAAGCTCCGTCTCAGCATCGGTCCAGATATTAGGACCTTTAAGCTTCGACGTGTTCATGAACGAGTTGCTTGTAATGAGGCGTGTGAAGTCGTTTTCTTCGACTGTTTCCATATCTCCTGCAGCGGCAGCAGCTCGAGCATGTCGATCTACAGCCAGCGAGCTCTGGTCGATCACGATCTGCCCATCGACGATACGGAATTGAGGTCCCGAAGGCGCAGTTGGAGCTGGGACCGAGGCAGGAGCCGACGGCGCTGGTGATGACGCAGCTGGACTTCCTGTCTTTTCACCTTGACCACTGACCTCGGGTGTTGCTGAGCTATCCCTTTCACCATCGGATCCAAGTTTCGATTTCATCCTGGCCCGTCGTTCTCGTTCTCGTAGCTCGTCATGTCTGCTGAATTTCTTTCCAATGTGAAGATCTTTAGTTAGATCAGCCATCTTCAACTTCTGCAGATCCACCAGTTGAGTTTCTGAGTCTTCTGGTGTCATTGAACGTGCCCGTCTAGTCCTGGGCGTGCTTGAGCCGCTCTGAGTAGGTGCCTTGCGTTTCCTTGGTTGCTTTGGTGTTGCGCCCTCTTCAGTGGGTTTCCTCTGGCGCTTCTTAGGCCGTGCGCTTTCTTCCGTACCCGCCTCATCTTGAGTTGTTTGCACAACTTGTCTCTTGGCTCGTGGTTTTCGCGCTGGCTTCGCAATAGTCTGTCCCTCCGCCGAAGGCTCTGTTTGTGACTCATTCTGATCGGCGGCCTGGGGTGGTGGTGTAGTTGAAAGATCAGTCCCACTTGGCCCTTCCGAGTCATCTGGAGTAGGAGTTTGCAGTACAGGAGAGGGCGCATCTTCTATACTACTCAGTCGCGTTTCCCTGGGTTGTAAACGAGACTCTTCAGCGACAGGTAATTGGCTCTGTTCGCGCTCCTCTGTTGGTTTCGTTTGGATGGTGTCTAGCTCTGTAACTACTTCGGTCGTGGTTGAGACAGTACTCGGTTCAATTTGTGTCACGGTATCATTGGTTTCAGTTTGGCGATGAGCCTCCTCCGGTGACTTTTCTTGAGGCAGTTCTTGAGTTGGGGCGCTATCATCTGGTTTTGCAGGCTCTGGGATCGTCGATGGTGGGGTAAAAGGTTGTTGTCCATGTTCACGAGCATCTTGAGATTGCGGATCGATAGGTACGGCTACGGGTTCTTTCGGTGAGGATTCCTCGGAAGATTGTTGAGGCGACACCTGCGGCTCTGGTTCATTGACGATCTCTGGGAGAGAAGCAGATGGTGGTGGTTTGGGTGGTTGTGAAGGCGCTGGTGCCGCGGGGCGTCGAGCGGCGGGGATCTTGGGCTTGAAGGCAGGCCCTCCCTTCTTCTTGAACATAGAGCTCATTATAAATGGAAATTCTCATGCATGTATCATATGCGACTTGATATCTGGTAGAAGTGTTGACATTTCCGCCTTGAAACTATAGAGTTTAGAAGTAGAAGATTCAGAGGCAGAAAATTATGCGCGGCGAGCGACCCAAAAAAGGTAGAGAGAAAATAAAATGCGGGATGGTGGAGAGGCCGAACGAGGATTAGGTAACCGCCCTTGCAATCGATAAGAGACTCCGCTGACCGAATACGGCTAGGCTACCACTAAACCCCTTTGAGGTGGAGACGCCGCGCTTCTTGGTCTGCGACTCAACTTCGAAATTTCAACTCCTGGCCCGAGGGAAACGTTCCATCATCACAACACGCTTCCCCACGCCATCGCTTGATGAACGCTCGCACGTCTTGGTTCGCGACGGGACTTGGCTTCAGAGCACTCTCACGACCGACCCGTCGCTCTTCTTTGACATCGCGTCCGACTTTCTGCTCTGCACCACGCGACTTCTGATGCCTCTCACCACCTCTGCGTCGCCTCGTCCATCCACACTCGCAAAGATGGAGGATAGGAAGCGGCCTGCCATCAGCAGTGCCGATGATATAGCTCCTCCGAGTAAGAGAGTTGCTGTCAATGGTTCCAAGGCTAAAGATGACCCCCTTGACACAAAGGAGGAAAGCTGGGTTGAGGTAAGTCACACGACAACGTCTTCTTTTGCGAATGTTTGGGTACCCGACAACATGTTTTCTTTTGCACTCTCCTTCTCATGTAGGCGTGTGCTCTCAGGCTTCATGCCATTCTTATCAGGATGGTCTTGGACGGATGGCAGTGCTCACCAAGCCAGTGATGATGGTCGTCCGCCCCCTGCGACCGCAGTAGTCGGCTCGGGTGTGCATTCGTAATGCACTTACTGAGAAGCGCCCCCGCTCAACCCAAAAAACATCATATCACGCAAACTGCTCGACATATTGAAGCGAGATGTCGCTGACTCGATTACCAGGCCTACACAAAAGGCGCTATATACCGGCAAATGCAGGAGTACAGTCGCAAGGCTGCAACATACGAATCACGCCTCGAAGAACTTCACAAGCGATCGGTCCATCACGATGATCACCTAAGGATTATCGATGCTTGGTGGCGACAGGTTTGTCCCACCCAGAACCCCACCATTTGCGACGTAACTAAACATTGGCACAGGTCCTTGAAGAGATGGAACTTCTGACAGAATCGGACGTCACCTCGTCAACCCCTTCAGGTATGAACGCCCTTATCGGTCACTGTGCGCCTGCTAATTATTAGTAGAACCCCCGTATCTGAGTGGCGTGAGTTTCAAAGATCTTCACGACTTTCAAAAACATTTATCGGAAAAGGGCAAAGCGATCAAATCGAGAGCTGAATCGCTTCTTACACGCCTGGCTTCTTCACGAGGCAAAATCGACCCAGACGCTTCCAAGTTGGAGAACAAGGTCGCGAGTCTTTTGGCTACCCAGAAGGAGTATTTGTTCAAACTGGACCGGTTGAAAAGCGAGAAGGACCAACTTTCCGAACAACTCAATGCCGCCACTTTACGCTATTTCAAGGCCGAGAAGAAACTGGACCGTGCCAAGAGTTCCCAAGTCCAGAAGCTGGAACAACAAGCATTCGCCAATGCCACTCGACCTTCGGCGTCTGGTGATGCCAGTGCGGAAGCTGGCGAGACTAACGGAAATGCGAGCGAATTGCTGCTCAAGTACGAAGAAGCAACCGCAGCTGCTACCAAGCAAAAGGAACAACTCGATGTCATTCTGGCCGAGATCAAGACCCTTCAGGACGAAAACTCGACACTCAAAGCGAAGAGAGACTCGCTGACTGATGAAGATTTCATTCGCACCGATGTTTTCAAACAATTCAAGAACCAGAACGAAGATCTCATCAAGCGCATTAACATGCTCGAAGCGACAAACAAGCAGTTGCGAGAAGAGGCAGAAAGATTACAGGTAGAGCGAACGATATTTAGATGCTCACTCGAGGCCGATGCGAATCAAGTGACGCAGGAGTTGGAAGCTGAGATCATATCTAGAGATCAAGACCTTGCCCGAGTGCGATCAGCTCGAGACGAGCTGTTGGCCGAAACTACACAACACAAAGCCAGATTGGAGCAAGAGCGAGCGTCGATTGACCAGGCGAAGGCTTTGGCATCTGCAAAGGAGGACAGAATCACAGCTCTCGAGTCGCAGCTTGCACGTCTTCAATCTGATGAAGATCAGCAAGCTGTCAAACCGGATATCGAAGCGTTGACAATTGACGAGCTGCGACTCAAGTACACGAAGTTGCAGCAAGATTTCGATTCTATCAACATGGAACTACCGGCCATAGAAAAGGCATACAAGAAAATGAAGGAACTTGCCCAGAAGAAAGCATTGGATTTCAGCGCCACAGAAGAGCGCATGTCGATCCTAATTGCTGAGAAGAGCAAGGCCGACCAGAAATATTTCGCCGCCCGAAAGGATGCTGATACACGAAACAACGAGATACGATCACTGCGACATCAGAACAGCAAGAGCTCAGAAATTATTACACAACTCAAGGACCTGGAGTCGCAGAGCCGCACACTGCTGAGCAACTTGGAGAAACAGCTTACGGATCTGAAACAAGCAAATGCCAACTTGATGCTGGAGAACAAGAAGATGGAAACGACGAGTCTCGATGCCCTCCGCCGCACTGAATCACTGAACAAACAGGTCGGTGATTTGTCGAATTTGGTCAAGTCCAAGGACGCAGCATCCGCCGTCGTTCGTGAGCGCAACATAATGCAAGAAACCGAGGTGGAGAAGATGAAAGTCCGCCTTGAACATGCACAAAAAGATCGCGACAGCTGGAAGAACAAAGCGTTGAGCAACTCTTCCGAGGAAGAGGAGATGCTTCGGGTAAGTGATGAAAGCAGAAACATGGTGGTGAACCTCGTTACTAACTGGGTGTTAGACCTTCGCTCTATGCACGATCTGTCGCAACAATTTCAAGAATACCGCCTTGAAGACGTGTGGTCACTTGTTTTGCAATCAATGCGTTGACGATCGTATCAGCAATCGTATGCGCAAATGCCCTACGTGTTCTCGTGCATTTGATAAGATGGACGTTATGCCCGTGCATCATTGAATGGATTGAGTGCATCACGAAACCGACTCAATCTACCCCTTACTTCTCTCCCACACCTTCTGCGATACCTCTTTTCCCCCGTTAATTGCTTGCGTCAAGCGTTGCTCATCCATATTGTACCTTGCTGGCTGTTGGGGTGGCTTGTTCTGTCTCTTTTCTCAGGCAGACCGCGTTGGCTGCATGGTCTGGACGGCACATCTTGACGCTTTTCTTCTTCTCTGGGCTAGATGGCTACTCTTGGAAAGTCATCCGTGTACTTTTAAAGTGCGCAGCGGAACTTATTATACCATCCGCTACATGCATGTATATACTCTTTGTAGGCAAAGGAGGATCTCTAGAAGATGGCTGAGAACCGATGTATGAAGCAGCAGGATAAATGGAAAGCGTCAATTATGCTTACAATAACAATTGTGATAAACTACTGCATACCATGCTATCTAATGAGTATCTATCTACCTACGGCTGGTTGAGCCAAAGCCGGTGCTCTCATGACGGTTAGAATTGTTGTTGGAACTAGAAGAGGATCCTGATCGACCCCATCCTGACCCCCCTCGTCCGACGCTGCCATACCCGTTGTTGTGATTGTTGTGTTGTTGATTGCGATTACCGGCCCAATACCCCGCTGCAGCTCCTCCTGCAGCACCACTCCAGAAACCAGGCCTCCAGGTGTCAGATTGGGAAGAGGGTTTGGAGCCTGGGTAAGGGGGTGGAGGATCGTCACCGTCAGGACCCCATCCAGGAGCCCATCCGCCAGAAGACCAGCCGTCGCGACGGCGCCGAGTTCGATTGGTGTTGCTTCCGGCCTCCTGTGCCTTGTAGCATGCTGAGTAGATGATCCAGCCAAGGACACCAACAAAGATAACGGTGAAGATCACAGCTCCCCAGTCGGTACCGCCCCGACCGTCGCCAAACCAACCGCCGTTGGCGATGTTGGGATAACGACGCTCGCCTTTCTTGGTCAAGGCAACTCGATACTCGACACCGCAACTACCCTTAAGGACGTAGGGATCGTCAGGGGAGTTGTAGCCCTCGCAGATAACATCGGTATTGCTAAGCTTGAGCTCCTCGGGAAGCGAAGCAGTGCAACTCCACTGGATATCCTCGTCGCCCCAGCCGGCGCCGTCGTTGGTGCAGCGCATCACATCGATGTCGTAGAGTTCGCAGAGCGCCTTCTTGGAAACGCAGTTCAGCTGGGGAATGGCGCCAACGCGGCGGTGGTTCGTCATGGCGCCATTGCCGCGGAGAGTGAGAGACTGCACGTCGGAAAGCTTGATGGCATCCTTAGGGCGAGCGGCCAGCGCAAGTGCCGGGAGTGCGAGAATGCAAGCGAAGGAGCTCGGTATCATGATGGTGTTGGGGGCTATGACGTTATGTCACGGATTATATATATAAAAAAAACTCTGGGTATGAGTATGACGAGCCCAGGCCCGTATGCGTGTTTGTATGTGAAGTTCCAAAGGTCGGTAGTTAGTGAGAGATAAGTACGGTGGTCTCGGGATTTAAGCTGGGCTCAGAGTGTTGCGAGGTTGGACACGTGCCGTGGCGATAAGAAAAGCGTTGAAGATGATGATGTGGCGACCCAGTTGGCTGCGCTGGTGTGATCGAACGTGCGACGGCGTCCAATGAGATGACGAAACATGTGAAATTGTTGCCTAAGGCTTGGAGCTTCTGGTGAGTTTGAGTTGGCCAACTCTTAGGTATTGATGGTTAGGTTTACAACGGTTCTAGCTGTTGAATAGTCTTATCTTGGGAATTAATTCTGAGTTTGAGCATTTGATCATGATGTACTCCGTATACATAGTATATATAATTGTCATGTCACTCATGGCACCCCTTGTAAAGTGTCTATGCCAGAGCCCCGCCGGGGTAGTTGTTCTAGATCACTCATCGAAGCTTCCAGCGGCCTGGGCATACGTAGTAGAAGATTCCGTATAATTAGACTGCATTTGAGGTAGGGCAACAGGAAGTAAGTGTTGACTACTCATGGACAATAGCCGTTTGACTCATTCTAGTGGTCGCTACAGTAGAAATCAACCTCAGTCTTGACATATCCGGGCGTATCCGTATACTTACTACGTAGTATGATAGATAACCTTTACGATGGATATCAATCCTGGGTATTCCAACCAGTCCTAGACCCTATCATAGTAGTATATCTCATGCCTCAATAATAACCAGAATATAAAATAACGGTCAAGCTCTTAAGCATAGCCGCGCTGAGCCTCCGCATATACCTCACCGTAGAGCTAGACTATGCCCTGCTATTTTGATCTCACTCAGCGCCAAGCTTCCGGCACATCGTTTTCTCAAGGAACATCCTCGATGGTGATGCCAATTCTGAAACAGAACTTTATGCGAAACAACGGGACCATGGTCGCAAAGACAGACAGATATAGTAGTACAAGTAGCATCAACCTGACACTCACCTACACTCAATCTGATGCAGCCTAAGTACCAACTGCTGTGCTTTGTCTTATACAGCGTGTTGTCCTGCAAAACCGCTCGATCCTACAGAGCTGCTATGGCCTCAGGCCTACCACAATGCGCAGTTACAGTATACTACGGATTTGGCCGGCTTCCAGACTACAGCTCGGTCCAGATGGAGGCTCAGCTGCAATTTATGTGTTGTACAGGTGTTACTTGGGCGTTGGTTCTGATCAAACACTGCCCAGCCAAGAACGATCCTTTTGCCCACAGACAAGGTGATCCCAGATGTAAGAGCGCTAGGCGAATATCGGTTCAAGATGATGGGCGGCATATATGCGATTTCGACAGTTTGAAGGATCGCGGCACTGGATTACAAAGTACAAGAATAGAAGCCCACCACCTAGGTCGATTATGGTCACTCCACTTCTTGCGTCATTGACTTGTGGCTTATTTCACTGCCGTGTCTGAGATGTATGATGGTATTGCTGTAGAAGGTGGTAACCAACAGTGTTGTTGGTTTGAATAGCAAGCAGGTGTGCATCATAAAACAGAGCAATCTTGTTGTATTCATCGACTTTCTGGTGGATACGAAAATGAGTTTGGCCATCGGAATTCGGATTCGGGAGCTCCCGACCTCTACTAAGCACTAAGCACTAAGCCTAAGAGGGCTATGGAAGCTTGGATCGCTAGCGTTAAAATGACCGGATAATCGGCAACCGGGTGCACAATAACACCGACCTCCGTTGAGCTGTTGGTGAAGAGGTTTACCCGAGTCTTTGAAGGATGGACAAGCTTGGCCATCTATTGGGACTGATCATCCAGTCAGTCAGTGGTGGTGTCGAAAGAACAGCGATTTGATTTGTGCAATCTGATCTGTGAATCAGCAGTACAGTACGACTTGGCTCGATACTCGAACCTCATCGAGGTGACATGGAGCGGATACACAACGGTTTGTGGCAGCCCCCTGTTATACAGCGCTGGGTCAGGGTCAGGGTCAGGGTCAGTCAAAGGAGATCAGAGCTGGAACGTGCTGCTTCTTTGCAGCGTATCTGGGAACTCAGATGTTGCGTATCTAGGCGCAATTATTAGGTGGGATTGGAGTGGGTTAAAAAGGGCGCAGTGCAATGAGTGCATGGCGGTGGTTATGTGTTGGAAGAAGTGAACCTCTGTAATCCGTAATTAGTAGGTGCCCGGAGACCCGGGTTGGCTATTTGTGCGGCCCAAAAGTACTCGGATAGTACACGCGTAATAAATTCTCGATAGCTTGGCTGCCTTGATAAACAGAAACGGGACCGAACGCGAGCGTCGCGAGGTGAGAATTGTTGCAGTTCGGACTACGGAGTAATATGGAGATAACGAATCGGAGATGCCCAAGCCAAAAGCAGTAACCGTTTCGACGGCGCAGATGGACAGTATCCACAAGGCTCGGCCGAAGAGATTGAAGTCTGGCTGAGTCTGGCAGGAGATAAAATGAGGGTGGAGAGGCATATAGAGTCAATGCTCCTTGAGGATTGCGGGCTACGGGTTGTCGGACTGCTGCATAACTCCGGTGGACAAGAATCCAACGATTAAGACATTGGTCGTACAATAATACGCACACTTGAAGATGACTCAAACAGCCGCTTACTTGATCTTTTTTGTGTTTTTTTTACCCCACTCGGAAAACATTTGGAGTCATCACATCACCACGGGCGATCCCTTTTCTTATGTATGTGACAGCTCACCAAACAAAGACATCCATCTTAGACACGGGAGACCACCTCGGGACCGGCGAGCAGAGTTTCATTGCCCCCCGTTCCCCGTTCCCTGTTCCCCACCTCCATCAGGGATAATTCGCTGACTGGGGTGGGCTCTTCCTACTTCTTGCATCTTCAATAAAACCACATGCTCTCACCAATAGGCGATAGGGGGCATCCAATTTAAACTAAAAAGAGTAAAGGCAAATCTGGGGCCCAAGTCGCTTAGGTATTCCCGGTACCCTTTTTGTATTCCGTCCGACAGCAAGGTACGCTAAAGCAGTCCGACATACGCATCACTAGACTAGGTTGCTCAAGTTATTTAAATAAATTGTTCCATTCGTGTCGAGTCAAGTCGAGTCAAGTCAAGTCAAGTCGTAGGGATATAACAAGACCCTTTGCCCGCTTCTGTTGGTTGTTGGCTGTTGGCTGTTGGTTGTCGGTTCTTCAAAGTGCTCACTTTCTACTAATACAGCATATATCTTCTGTCCATCGGCTTCCATCTCGATTCTACTACCTGCCATCCGAACGTATACACCACAATACAAATGAGCCGCTAATAGCATCGACTTCCATCTCAGCTTTGCACCTGCTGGCGTAACACATCCATCATTGGGTGTTTAACACTCCCATCAAACCCGAGCTTTCCTCGACTGCTCTCTGTTCTGTATTTCTCTTTCACACACAGAATCCTGCACCATGGCCGACATATCTGAAAAGGGCGCCCCGGCGACCAGCAGCAGCAACCCTTCGCGACCGTCATCATTAACCCACAGCGGTTCGACCGAACGAGTTGAAGCTCACCCAGCCAAACACACATCGAGCGACCCCGACAATGAGAAGCTGGACCTCCAAAAAGCCGATTCAGCAGTCGTTGTGCCACCCAAAGCGACAAGCCTCGAGGACCATTTCCAACACTTGCCACCTGACGAAGCCGAGGTATTGCGACGCCAAGTCGTCAGCCCAGAAGTCAAGCAGGGTATCGCCGTACTGTACCGATATGCTTCACGGAACGATATCATTATCATTATGATCTCGAGCATCTGTGCTATCGCAGGCGGTGCTGCGCTCCCTCTTATGACCGTTGTCTTTGGTAGCCTGCAGGGTGTTTTCCAAGACTTTTTTGTGAACCAGACCCTGAGCTCAAGCGATTTCAATGACAAATTGGTCGAATTCGTCTTGTACTTTGTGTACCTTGGTATCGGCGAGTTCATCGTAGTGTATATCTCGACTTGTGGTTTCATCTACACCGGAGAGCACATCTCCGCCAAGATTCGCGAACATTATCTCGAGAGCTGTCTGCGCCAGAATATTGGCTTCTTCGATAAACTTGGCGCCGGTGAGGTTACGACCCGTATTACCTCCGACACCAACCTTATCCAAGATGGAATCTCTGAAAAGGCTTCTCTCACTCTCGCCGCTCTCGCAACCTTCGTCTCAGCTTTTGTCATCGGCTTTGTTAAGTACTGGAAGTTGACTTTGATTCTGCTCTCCACTGTTGTTGCTCTTCTCCTCAACATGGGCGGTGGTTCAACTTTCATTCTCAAGTACAACAAGCAGAGCTTGGAAGCTTATGCCCAGGGAGGTAGTCTCGCGGATGAGGTAATCAGCTCTATCCGAAACGCCGTAGCCTTTGGCACACAGGAGCGCCTTGCTCGACAATACGACGCTCATCTCAAGAATGCCGAGTACTTTGGCTTCCGTGTCAAGAGTGCTGTCGCCTGTATGATTGCGGGAATGATGCTCGTGCTGTACCTCAACTATGGTCTGGCATTCTGGCAGGGTAGTAAGATGATTGTCAACAATGAGACCAGCCTCTCTAACATTCTCACTATTCTCATGGCTGTTATGATTGGTGCTTTCAACCTCGGAAACGTTGCCCCCAACGTTCAAGCTTTCACAAACGCTATTGCCGCTGCCGCCAAAATCTTCAACACTATTGACCGTGTTTCACCACTCGATTCCTCTAGCGATCAGGGCGAAAAGATCGAGCACATTGAAGGCGCTATTCGACTGTCTAACATCAAGCACATTTACCCCTCCCGACCTGAGGTTACGGTTATGCAGGATGTGAGTCTTGAAATTCCCGCCGGTAAAGTCACTGCCCTGGTTGGTGCATCTGGCTCTGGTAAGAGTACCATTGTTGGATTGGTCGAACGCTTCTATGACCCTGTTCAGGGCTCTGTTTACTTGGACGGGCACGATATTTCTAAGCTTAACCTACGATGGCTGCGTCAGCAAATGGCTCTCGTCAGCCAAGAGCCCACCCTTTTCGGCACAACCATTTTCAACAATATTCGCCATGGATTGATCGGTACCAAGCACCAAGATGCAAGCGAAGAGAAGCAGCGCGAACTGGTTATTGAGGCAGCCAAGAAGGCCAACGCCCACGACTTTGTGTCTGCTCTTCCTGAAGGTTATGAAACCAACGTGGGCGAACGAGGATTTCTTCTGTCTGGTGGTCAAAAGCAACGCATTGCCATTGCCCGTGCTGTCGTCTCTGATCCCAAGAGTAAGATCGCTGCTATCCCGAAACTAATCAAGCACCTGCTAATGCCATCTTAGTTCTCCTCCTCGATGAAGCCACCTCTGCTTTGGACACCAAATCCGAGGGTGTGGTTCAGGCCGCTTTAGAAAATGCTTCTGAAGGTCGTACTACCATCACTATTGCTCACCGTCTGTCAACCATCAGGGATGCTCATAATATCGTTGTTATGTCCGAAGGTCGAATTGTGGAACAAGGTACTCACAACGAGCTTCTCGAGAGGAAGGGAGCATACTTCAAATTGGTGTCAGCTCAGAACATTGCTGCCGCTGAGGAGATATCTGCCGAGGAACAAGCTGCTATCGATGAGGAGGAAGTGTCGCTCATGCGCAAGATGACAAGTGAGAAGCAGACTGGAATCATTGCCGACCCCAACGATGATATTGCTGCCAAGTTGAACCGCACTCAGACCTCGAAATCAGCATCCAGCCTGGCTATTCAAGGTCGCAAATCTGACGTTGAGCATAAATATGGAATGTGGACCCTGATCAAGCTTGTTGCCTCTTTCAACACCACGGAGTGGAAACTCATGGTTATTGGTCTTTTCTTCTCTGCCATCTGTGGTGGCGGCAACCCTACCCAAGCTGGTAAGTGAATATGGATGGTTTCATTATACGTGTTAAGTTGCTAACTCCTCTTCAGTCTTTTTTGCAAAGCAGATTGTGACTCTGTCTCAACCTGTCACCGATGCAACCCGTCACCAAATCAAGAAAGACTCAGACTTTTGGAGCGCAATGTATCTCATGCTCGCATTTGTCCAGTTCATTGCATTCGTTATTCAGGGTGTCTTGTTTGCCAAATGTTCCGAGCGACTGGTACACCGAGTACGAGACCGAGCTTTCCGCACCATGCTTCGCCAGGATGTTGCTTTCTTCGACCGCGATGAGAACACCGCAGGTGCCCTCACCACATTCCTGTCGACCGAAACGACTCATGTTGCAGGACTAAGTGGTGTGACTCTGGGAACGTTGTTGATGATTGCTACGACACTCATCTCTGCTATTGTTTTGGCCCTAGCCGTCGGCTGGAAGCTTTCGCTCGTGTGTATTTCATGTGTCCCGATCCTACTAGGATGTGGTTTCTTCCGTTTCTGGATGCTTGCTCATTTCCAACGCCGTTCCAAGGCTGCCTATGACTCTTCCGCCAGCTTTGCCTCTGAGGCCATTTCCGCTATCCGAACAGTTGCTGCTCTGACCCGAGAAGAGGACGTCTTGAACCAATACAAGAACTCATTGGCTATTCAACAACGCAAGAGTCTGATCTCGGTTCTCAAGTCGTCCTTGCTTTATGCCGCCTCGCAGTCTCTGCTGTTCGCCTGTTTCGCCCTCGGCTTCTGGTACGGCGGCACCCTAATCGGAAGACGCGAATACACCATGTTCCAGTTCTTCCTCTGCTTTCAGGCGATTATCTTCAGCAGCCAGTCTGCTGGTACTGTATTCAGTTTCGCACCAGATATGGGGAAAGCTCATCATTCTGCTGGAGAGATGAAACAATTATTCGATCGACAGCCGGTGGTTGATACTTGGAGCCAGAGTGGAGAGCGCCTACCGATAGCTGAAGGTACGCTAGAGTTTCGGGAGGTCCACTTTCGCTACCCTACAAGACCCGAACAACCAGTACTCCGCGGTCTTAACCTGACAGTACGACCTGGACAATATATTGCCCTTGTTGGAGCATCTGGCTGTGGCAAGAGTACAACAATTGCACTCCTGGAGAGATTCTACGACCCTCTTTCCGGTGGAGTGTTCATTGATGGTCACGAGATTAGCACGCTTAACATCAACGACTATCGATCACATATTGCACTTGTCAGCCAGGAGCCTACACTATACCAAGGAACTATCAGGGAGAACATTCTTCTGGGTACGCCACGCGAGAATGTTCCTGACGCTGACATCGAGTTTGCATGTCGTGAAGCCAACATCTACGATTTTATCGTGTCACTGCCTGAGGGTTTTAACACCGTCGTTGGTAGCAAGGGTGCGCTGTTGTCTGGTGGTCAAAAGCAGCGAATTGCAATCGCACGAGCTTTGATCCGAGATCCCAAGGTCTTGCTTCTCGATGAAGCAACATCAGCGCTGGACTCTGAGTCCGAGCACGTAGTGCAGGCTGCATTGGACAAGGCGGCTAAGGGCCGAACGACCATTGCTGTCGCGCATCGTCTGAGTACCATCCAGAAAGCTGATATCATCTATGTGTTTGATCAAGGTCGCATCACCGAGCAAGGAACACATAGTGAGCTGATGAAGAAAAATGGTCGTTACGCAGAGCTGGTTAACTTGCAGAGTCTCGAGAAGCAGAGGTAGAGACATGGTTGAAGTATCAACAGTAAGGATTGGTGATTACTTGTGAGGAATTTGTGAGATTTAGCATTGTATTGGCGTTGAGGCGAAGAAAACACTACTGTAAAGGGAACAGCCCCCTTCCTGAAGCATGAAGGACACTTGTTTATTGGTTTATTACTGTTTATAATATCTCTGATGTACACCATCTGATGAATCAACTCTCTTCAATACTACTGCTTTTATAAATATATAACTGTTATGCTGAGAGCACAGGTCGCAAGTGTGAGGAATGTATAGAACTGCATCTTAATTTATCTTGCTTTGGGTAGGGTCCCCTAAGCTTTAGAGAAGTTTTAGGAAAACTAAGATAAAATTTAAAAGAATTATATTATCTTATGAAATCTTTAGTTAAACCTTTGAAGAGTTTAGTACATTTATATAAGATCTGTATGGCAGAGAGAGTGGTGGAGGTAAAAGTTACAACCTGTAATTTGTATTATCAGACGCTCCTGGTATAACTCTATTAGTATAGAAGTGATGGTATCTCTAATACAAAGATTACCATTGAATCAGATCATGGTCGGTAGAAAGGTGTTTTATCGTCTTTGAAGGGATCCTCTCGACAACCTCGTAGAGTAGATCCAGCAACCCAATTAATATATTCCTTATTAATATCGAGTCTGGTAACACCTTTGAAAAAGAGATCCAGCTGTTCCAATAGAACCCACAGAAATACCAACAATAGAAGTCCCTACACAGACCAAAAGGCAACAATAGCTTAAATCCAGTAAGGTTACGTATATTCCTCATATTTGCCACTGGCAGGCCTTCTCTCTTCTGAATCCAGTATGGCAGATGCAAGTCAATAGCCCTATTGTAACTCCGCCAATCTGTACAGTTTGCTAAGAGGATATGGTATTTCACTAAAGTGTGCCAATCGTTAGAATTTATTCCTCATCTAACCCAGCGGCGCTCCCTGATATGTTATCCATAACGTAGCGATCAGTGCATAATCAGTTACTAAGGTTGTATTGTAAGTTCTCATGACGCAAGTACCCGTCTACGCAACAGTGTTATCGTGGTTCACTCTCAACGACATGCGATAAGAAACTTGGAATCAAGAGTCTTGATATTGGAACTTCAATTTGATTATCAATACGAGTACTACATACTTTGTTCAGTAAGGAATGGAGAATTTACTTACCGCATCAATGCCCTGTAGGTTAATAACTTCGTCTGCCAAAACTTGAAACTCTTGGTATGAGTTGGCCCCTTTTGAGAAGAAGTCTAGATATATACGATATTTGGTCAATAGACAGTTATTATGCCGCCTCTTTATTAGTTCAATAGAGCTCTGCAATGATCTCTTGAATTGACCGCTAGCAGTCGTCCATTATCATTGGTACTGTTATTATCGGTGACTGCTAGTGACTGCCGGTGCCTGTCACTGCCAGCGGGTTTGCAAGAAGCCCAACCGCTTCAAACTTACTTTCCTGTTGCCTGTTTCATGCCTGTTTATGCCTATTATTGCCTTACAGGCATAATTCGAGGGCATTCGTGTTCGATTACGTGGCCCACGAGCATCACCATCATCACCATCACCACCACTACCACCACTACCACCACCAGTACCAATATCTCATATTAAGATGAACCCCGCCGAGTCTCTTGTGCGTAATAAAACCACCGCCGAGCAAGCCGCAAGCCTCGAGTCGGGTCAGAATCATTCCTTCAAGCATGGAGTGAAGCACTCTGCGAAGTACTTCGAACTCCTGGCGAAGCGTTCTGAGCTGCCCATTTCGGCCGTTCGTCAAGATTTCCTTGACCTTTACCAGTCGTCCAAGGTTGGTTTATCCACTCGTAATGATTGTGAATCCCATGCTTACCATATTTCTCAAGGTGGTCGTTCTGACGAGCGAGATCGGCTCCGAAAAGACGACTCAGATCCCTCAGTGGATCCTTTACGATGAGTTCACCAGCGACAAGCTTGTGGCTTGCACACAGCCCAGGCGCTTGGCTGCAGTCGATGCAGCAGCTCAAGTCGCTGCCGAGATGGACGTCAAGTTGGGTGAGGAGGTCGGCTGTTCTGTTCGCTTCGACGACAAGTCGGGCGACAAGACCCTCCTGAGATATATGACAGATGGCCTTCTACTACATGAAGTGCTGCATGACGCTGAGTTCTCCAAATATGTGAGTGTATCTAAATGTTTACACCGAACAGTACTAACTGTGCTTTGCAGGCTTGCATTATTATCGACGAGGCTCATGAACGGACAATGGCCACAGATATCCTCATGTGTCTACTCAAGCAGGCTGTTCAAAAGCGAGACGACCTCAAAGTTGTCATCATGTCTGCTACCATGGATGCAGACAAGTTTGTTCAGTACTTCGGCCTGGACAAGCCCTTCAACGTGCCTGGCAAAACTTACCCAGTAAAGATGTACTATCTCGAGGAGCCAACTCCGCACTGGCCTTCTGCTGCTTTGTACATCGTAAAGCACATCAGCGACAACATGCCTCCGGGGGATATCCTTCTTTTTGTCCCCACCATCAGAGACGTGGAGCAATTGTACGTTCTGCTGAATGAGGAGCTCAGTGACAAGCTGCAGGCTTTACCTCTGTATGCTGGACTCGCCCGTGCTCAACAGCAGAAGGCCATGTCCACGAACGCTGGCCCCCTTCGCAAGTGCGTTATCTCGACCAACGTTGCCGAAACCAGTTTGACCATCGACGGCCTTGTTTATGTCATCGGTAAGTAAGGATCATCAGCATCATCACAACATGCTTCGGGTTACTCGTTTGTATATAAGCAGGCTGACTTGGATATAGATACCGGGATTGAGATGGCGTCCGGGTACAATCCCAGAGGAAGCATGGAAACCCTTATATCCTCGGACATCTCCCAAGCCTCTGCCAGACAGCGTGCTGGCCGAGCCGGTCGAACGAAGCCAGGCACCTGCTTCCGCCTGTATACCAAGAAGACGCACGATGAGGATTTTGTTCCCAGCGCGTCGCCGGGGATTCAGTCTTCCTCGATCACGCAAGAGATTCTTCAGCTGATGGCAATGAACTTCAACGTCACCAAATTCGATTTCATTGACCCTCCCGACACCGAGGTCTTCTTCCGCGCTCTTGCAGACCTGATATCGCTGTAAGTTGGTTCTACACTGTCGTAAATGGCATATACTAATATTTGTCTAAGAGAATACATTGTAAAGGGCACTGGGGCAATTACCCCCAAAGGTCGCAAGGCTGCTCGTCTCCCCGTTCACCCTATGTGGTGGAACGTCATCCTCGAAGGGGAGAAGCTTGGTTGCGGCTCTGATGTGACGACACTTGCAGCGATTGCGAGTGTATCAAAGCCAATTTTCTCGCGCCCGTGGAGTGTGAGGTATGCTGCAGACCAAACTAAAAAGCAGTTCTCTTGCCCGATTTCTGATCATGCTGCACACCTCAATGCCCTGCACGGGTACGTTCGCACACAAGCCCAGGGTGTAATTGATATGGATCAGTGGTGTTTTGATGCTTTCATCGATCGTAAGGTGATGGAAGAGATCATCAAGGTTCGCAAGCAGCTCATTGGCAGGGTTGAGTCTCTCCTTGGCAAAAAGCTTTCCATCGGATTGTTTGACGATCAGTACGAAAGAAACATCGGCAAGGCTCTGGCGCGGGGCTTGCCTCACAAGATTGCTATCCACAAGGGCGATGACATGTATGTGACTGTTCACGACAACGTCCCAGTCATGCTCTCTGCTGATAGCGCTATGGTGGGAATGAAACACAAATGGGTTGTATTCAACGACATCTCCTATGTTGGCTCATGTATCTTGGGTACCACAACAGCTGTCGAGCCAGAGTGGTTCGCTGTAAGTCATGCGCCTTTATTTCATCGGTATGATACGCAATATACTAATAGCATTCGTGTAGGATCTTCCTTTCTTCCAGGATGATAGACTCGCGGTTAAGGGCGATGGCACTCTCCAACAACCTCAGGTCAAGGAAGCACTTGACGCTGCTCGTGCTCGGATCCAGTCGAAATCCAACTAAGTCGACAGCATTCAACAACTGATCTATTCCTCGTCCCTCTTTTACCTCTCTTGGCGTAAGCCATTCGACCTCTTCTCTGCCTCTTTTGGCGCAAGCCATTCGTAGAAAAAGCCTGAGAAGCCTGCGGTCTTGTGGTCCAGGTGGAGGCACCAGAACGATAGGCTGGCACTTTCACGTAGTGTTCTGGGTCAGTACAGACGGCATGCCGTCTGGAAGCTAAGACCAGCCTGACATTTGCTCAAGGAGCCCTTGAGAGGATGGTTACGATTGTGGTACCCTGCTACCTTATTACATGCTAGGACCGATTTCCAAGAAGACCTGATGCTGGGTCGTTTCGGCGGATGCAACAGTCGATGATATGTCAGATTTAAACAATACAGGCAGTTCCTTGGGGCCAAGCTGATGAGCTTTGTCTGTGCCAGAAAGTTGTTCACCTGTGACGCTGGAAAAGAAAGGAATCGAGGGGGATTTTCCGACATCCAAGTCAGTGACAGGGAAGAAGACATGTTTGTTCTTCACAATACTAATGCGTAGATCAATAAATCTCCGTTTACTATGGTATTTAGCCCAGTAGGTTTATGTACATCCATTTTCTGCAAGACCCTTCTTGGTAAAATCACCCTTAGCCAAGGATATGTTATATCCCCAACTCTTTGTCACGATCGTCGCTACCTAGGTAGTCATCAGCGGAGCAGGTATCGTCTATGGAGTCCCGAGTAGCCTCCGAGTAACGTCTCAGTCGGATGCAAATGCTATTGACCTTCTACTTCGACCTAGAGGACATCTGACCCAATTGCATAATTCCAGGGTAGGTGTAGGATTAGGACAGCACCTACAAGTGCGTCGCAAATTTCTTCAGGACTTGCACTTGTAGGAGAGTGATTTCCGAACGATAGTTGGAAAGACGACGTGTTTCAATATGACTATGACAGGGCGATTCAGGACCATGCGTTGACTCGGCGCCAAATCGCCACGAGGGATAGATATTCAGACACCGGGACATCGGAGCGCCACATGGCTATCGCGTGCGACAGTTGATCGAGGACAGGGAGGTTTTGGAGCAAATGAAGCCAGAAGAAGCATTGATCGACACGACAGGGAATGAAGAAAGGGTCTCGACCATGACAGCTGAGAAACTCGATAAAGTTGGAGGTAGGACAAGTTGTGGAAATGAATGATACGATAGTCTACTTGAGATTCTAGAAGCTGGTGACGGATGGTTTACGGGTACGTACGGGCACAGGTAACGGATAGTGGCATGAACTCTACGCACACTTCGGAACGTGGGCGGTAAACGGGAACTAAAGGAACTGAACGGTTCAGGCGGCGACGATGACGACGGTGGATGTGGTATTGATGGGTCCTCGATTGTTTTAGACAATGTCTCTCTCTACTCACTTTGAGCAAGACATCGCCAAGAGGCTGAAAATGAGGGGTTTCTCAGTTGGTATTTGCATGAAGCGTCTATCGTTGGAGATTGTCTCTGCACAAATCGACAGTTGAATGGAAACTTATGTGAGCTGAGCTGTTGAATGATTGACAGTCGCGTAGTGATTAACGCGATCGGTAAGTATCGCATCAGAATGGCTAGTCCAAGGCCGGGATCTCTTGGCAGGGGAACAGAGCTTGTCATTGGAGAGAGCAGAGCCAAGGAAATTGTCTTTCGGAAGCCATGTCAGGTACGCGAGCAATGAGGAGCTCACTGAGTGGAGTGCTAGAGCCTAGAGCTGGAGGCGACGATTAGAGTGGACTTGCGGATGCAGCGCGTGAATTAGGCTATTGAAACTCTAAGATTGGGTATTGAGTTAGTGGAGGTCTGGAGGAGTAGACTCTCACCTGAATAACCGTCGAACAGGTGGACAGTGGACACTATCTCCAGGTGTGGCCTGAAGCTGAAGGGACCATGAGCTGAATAAACGAAACATAGCGGATCGAAACGAAACGGTGAGATTAACGGTCGACGGGCTTGGGAAGACTCTTTTTGTCAATTGGTGTGGTGTGCATGCATGAACTCAACTGAGAGACCTCTTTGGAACCACCCTTGTACATAACCAAGGTAGCCTGGAATGAGGTGATAGCGTGGCCTTGGGGAGCGATGCTACGCTGGTAGATGCTATTTATTGCCCCGGCCAGTGGCCACTGGACAATAGTGACTGGTCCGTTATGGGGAAGCGAAATTTGATGCTCCCCTTTTTTGTTCGCATGAGGCTGTGCTATGTGAATATGGTCCCCTAGACCTGCGGTGCAACTGGCTCTGTTTAGTTTGAATGGCCGAGGATCATGTGAGTGCTTTAGATATTGTGCCTGCAGATAATTATTTTGTGTGACCTGGAGAATATGATGGGAGCTATGCATGCAATGCTGTTCGGAGAATGAGGATTGCTCCCCCCTGGGATATAACATGGTCTCTCCTTGGGCGGTAGACGGACCGGCATGAAACATAATGGGAAACCTTGATCAAGAATAAGAAAAGAATGTGTGAACACGTAAGGTGACGAATAAGTTCTTTTTTTTGCTCTTTCTGCTGGTGATGATTGTCAATTTGTTACTATTGAGTGGCCGTAACGAGGTAGCGTTGCTAACCTATCACTCAATAACTAACCGTATATACCCTCCCTCCTCTCCACGGCCAATAACTTGTGACATCCAATTCATTATATCTACCTACTTCTGTTACCATAACCAAAGCCACTGTAGGTAACAGTAACACAAGTGCCACCCCAATAACCTGCAGACCCAGTCAATAAACCGTCGCGCTAACAGCCGCTACTGCAAGCCTCGGAGGAGGGTTTAATTAATCCTTGTCCACCTGCACCTAACTCCCATGTTTTTCAATTTCAAGCCTCTTTTTTTGGCTCGAGATTGAAAATTAATGCCTGCCTCCGACCTCGATCCTGGTCATTATGCATCCAAAAAGCAAGGCAACGCCTAGGATCGTTGCGGTCTCTCCCTCCTCCCCCCTGCCCCCTAGACTACGGTCTAGCTAACCCTCTAACTTGGCTCGCTAAAGTACCAAAAGTTGGAGGACCAGGACACTGACTCCCAGTTTCCCGCTCTACCCGCTCAATCCAACTCACCACTTTTCAATCTTAATTTCTCTCTCTCATCAAGTGGTGTGCGCCCTCTTTCCTTACTCTTGCTTCCCTACCCTTTTCTCTCTTTTTTTGCTTGTTCGGCCGTTGAGTTACAGTTGTATACAGTCGCCGACGATCACTCGTTTCTAGTCCCCGACCGTTACCAACTCAAAACACTCCTTTTCTCAATTAACTCACGACGATCATTTCAGCTTCAGCTTCAACTTCAGGTCCCACTACCAACGACCAGTCACTCGTTCTTTCTTTCAGCATTAATCAACGGTCTCTTCCCATAATTGACCTCGGCAATTTATTGGCATAACTCTCTTCCCCCCCCTGCTGCATTAAACACTACCCAATTTTTGTGTAAGCATCGACCGCTACAGCAACTTGACGACCACCTCATCTCATCTTCCCCCCCTAGCGACCAATCCCATCTCGCAATTGGTATATCACGCACTGCGTCACACTCGTTCTCGACCATCGATACCCCCCGCAAACGATTCTCATTTATCCATTTGGGTTCCCCATATTCGGGAGCGTCATCCGACTTGCGATCCTTCAGGAGCCTGATAGGACGCCATGCAGCGACGACAATAAAAACACTTCCACCACGAAATCGTTAAATATTGACACCCCGTCGCCGATCGGTTCACTCATTACGACCGCTGCTGCATTTATTATTCCAGTGTATCGAATCGAGTTTTGGACTACCGCCACTTCCTTGCTGTGGTGAAACACTGTGGTCTGTGTTGCCAATCCCCTTGACGGTTGTACAGCACACACCAACATCAACAATTGATGCACGTATTTAAAACCGATTGAATTCCTCCTTGGCGTCTATCGCCCTGTCGCTCGTTACCATGGCCTCATCATCTTGGCCTGCCTCAAAGATTCAAAGTCGATCCAAATCAACAAGCTCCCGCGCGCCCCGCTTACGGATAGCCTTGTCATTTCTCCTACTCCTGGCATGTCTTACCTCTACAGTCCTAGCGAGCCCTGAGACATCATCATCTTCACTCCGACACAGACGACATCATGCGTCCTCGATCAACCGATATGAAGTACACCGACGGAAGGAATCGACCAAGGATGAGGATGAAGACGAGGATGAGAAGGATGAGATTGTCAACACTGCAACCCCTTCAAAGACTGGAAGCAGATCGAAACCCACAACTGTTACTATTCAACGAGCTGCGAAGACTGCTGCCGCAACAAACTCGCCTTTGCCCGAAGCTTTCGATGGAAACTTGGCAGCTGAGCTTTCAACGACAGCCGAAAGCAACTGTCCCACGTTTCTGAACGGCATCCTCTCTGACCCTTCCTATGAAACCTGCTACCCGCTCTCCATGATGCTACAGGTGAGTTGATGGCTGACTAACGCTCAAGACTACGAGTATTAATGATATCCCGCAGACATCCCGTGGCTTCTTTGAAGCTCAGAAGCAACTCTTGAGTATCGTTCGCGTCCTTGATGCGACATGTGCTGCCAACGTCACATACTGCGCCGACTTCTTCGATGCCGCGGCACGTAACCTTACTGCATCCGAGAACTGCAAGCAAGAGATGGAATCTGGCAACAACATCGTCAAGCAGTTCCTCTACGGCATGCAGGCGTATGAGATGATGTACAAGGCTACCTGCCTCCAAACGCCTGGGGACGACATGTACTGCTACGCCAATGCCGTCACAAACACCACGACCGCCGCCAATGCCTACTTCTACTATCTACCCTACAACCTCACACTACCGGGAAGCACCAACCCGTCATGCAGTTGGTGCATACAAGAAACCATGAACATTTTCCACGCCGCAGCTGAAGATCGTTCTCAGCCCGTTGCACTCACATACGAAAGTGCCGCTCGACAGGTCAACACTCTCTGCGGCATGGACTTTGTCAACAGCACTCTACCTCCAGAAGAAACTAATGCCGCACACACCTTTGCCCCATCATGGATCGGCCTACTGCTCATTCTTGCTAGCACGGCATTGTTCAACGCTGTGTTATAGAACAGCAGCTCTGAACAGCACTGCCATGCTCGCATTTCTTGAACTTTCTCGATTTTCGAACATTATTAATTTTAATACGTTACGACTGCAGATCTACGTGTCGGGGATCTGCACCTTTTATTTTGATACGATCGCCTTGGCATATCTTTATGACTTGATACCCTCGACATCTTCCTTCCTTTTCTTCAATTTTTTCTTCTTCAGTATGGCTCGACATTTCGGGCCAGCAATTACAGAAGCAGACATTCTTTCTGCGAAACCAGAACTTATAATACCATCTGAGGAGGGTTCGCCCCTCCCTCTCTTTGCCATTTTCGCCTTGGCACTTTTCAATTGATTTAAATTTTTCTTAGAAGGGGTTGATTTTATAAAAAGCGAGCAAAGCCAGGAGTTTCTTCACAGTGGCAATTGGGTTGGGTTGGATATAGTGGTTCGCTGGTCCTATGAACAGGGAGTGCACTTGGGACATTGATAGATAGGGGAACATCAAAAAGCGAGGCCAATGTCAATTGGGAAAGTGTGGGATAGAGTAACGATTGATCGTCGTTACAGGAAAGAATAGGATGGATGACTCGGCATCTTCATGTCGACTGTCTCTATAGTGAGCAGCATTTGTTGTAAATGAAGCTCAGTCGAAATTTCTTCTAGGGGACATAAACAATGAAATAGAAGAATCACTTAAAATGTTACATTGATGAGTATCAGTGCCACTGTCACTATTATCATGTGCCATCCAGGCTTTTGAACAGATGAGGTCAACAGAAACGGTAGCTAGTGGATTTTTGGCCCAAGCTCACTATCAGATAACTAATGTGGTAATCCTGAGTCCTTTGTGATGATGATGATATCTGATATTTATTTGAGGGCTGTAGGTATGCCTACCAAATCAAGACCGTATTATGTCACCTGTCATGCCTCTCATATATCCCAACTTCAAAACTCTATCAAGTGTATCAGCTCTTTCATACGTGACTGCTGTCGACGATATGCAGGCCATTTCAAATTATCTTCTTACGCATATCATAATGCATCGCGCGGCGAATAATGTGACCTTGCGGCCCACGATAACTAGTTGAGCTAACTCATCAACTGGACGGTGTAAGGGCCAACCTATGCTCCGAGATATCACAGGAATTGACATCGATCTACTCCGTACAGTAGATCAGCTAGCGTTCAAGCTCTTTCTCTTTCGAGACCGGCACTCTGAGCTAGGAATTGAGTTTTAGAGTTTACGTCGTCCGGATATAAAAGTTACCCTGTCTCTATCATTAGTGTGTATCTGCGTAGCTTAACAGCACCACTGACGAACGGTGCCTTTCCTTCATGTTAGCTCTCGCCACTTTGTTTCAGTCTTGCGATGGTGAATCTTGAACAAGCTCAAGATCACCCAGATATCTTGAACTATTAAGTGTTAGTACGGGCGTCGATGGAATTGGTTTGCAGGTAGAGAGCTAGCCATGCGCAAGAATAGCCGCCGTGTGTTGGTCGATGAGAAAGCCTCAGCATGCACCTCTAGGCAAATGATACACCAACAAAGCTAGCGCCCAATCTGTCGTGAAACGTAGCCAAGCTTAGTGTAGAGTCACAATGGGGAGATGGCGTTCCCCAAGGCCATGGAACTGGAAGTGTGTGTATGTGAGGAGGTTTTCAAGAACAAACAATATTCTCTTGACAGAAAGTGCAAGCGCCATTTCTGGGCGCCCACATGAAGCTCTCAAATGCACTCAGCACCTGAAACCTTTAGTCTGATCTTTTAGTCAACGCCATGTATCGAGAACCTCGATATCAGAGAAGCTAGTAACAAGATCACGTAACTTCAACGTAGATCTCTCAACGGGTCGTGGAAAAGTCCAATGACTTCTTCCGTACCATGAGCATGTTATGCCGAGAGTTGTAGTTGCAGCTTCTAGCATCGAATACCACTAGCGCTGACTGAGATCTGCAGGGTGATCAATTGAGCTTTCAACTTCCTAGCCCATCGAGCGCATGCTTGTACGACTCTGATCGGGCGTTTCTCTGGGCTTCGACTCTACGGTGTGTCATAGACTTGATCGAGAGCCTGGCATAATTGTTAATCGAACCAGAGCATCGAAATGGCGGCTTGGCTCGCGTATATGGACGAATAGCGATGTGTAGTGCTTGATATGCCAGACATGTTCATAGCGTTGCTGGAGGCTGAGCGGCACGAAACTGACGAGTACTCAACCATATTAGCTTGGTCGATTGTTCAACTAGTGTAGCCACGCTCCCGGTCCATGGAGCGCCATCTTGATGGATTTACGAAATAAATACCACACCACTGTGTGTCACCCATGTAGTTTTCGGAGGTGGTGCCCAGAGTATAGAATACCACCATAGCCTTGACAGAATTGACAATTGAGTGAATGAGGTGCAGCCCGATATGCAGACCTGATTGGGGAAAGTTGCCTAATAGTCTGATATCAGCAATGGTAAAAGGGTCTAGGGTTTACTCCCAGACTTAAGGTTTCATGGCATAGATACTTACATATTCAAATATAAGAATACCAGACAAACTAAGCAAATTCGCTAGTGTCTATGGGTTAAAGCTAATATATAGCACCTTTATTCTAAGCCTTATATAATTAATATGGAAAATTAAACTTAATATTAAATAATTATTCCCTACTATTTAACTTTTATTATTAACTACTTATTTATTAATTAAATTAAATTAAAATACCTTTAGCCGTAATACATGTATTTATTAATAACATATATACCTATATCATGAAAAACAAATACACTTCTCTATCTAATACTGTTTATATATATATTTGCTCTTAAACCTTACTAAGTCTAGGCTTTCTATCCGTAATTATCTTAGTACTATTATGAATTCAAGCCGCTACGTACCTATTCCAGTAACATGTCAGCCTTTAAGGCGCATGTGGTGCATACCAGAAGCTGAGCTCCATGCAACGAATCAGATCGCACCGGGAACACTCCTTATCAGAATTGACCAATCAACGCTATTCCCGTTTAAAGAAACGGCACGGAACGTGACACAAGGTGTCTTGATGTCCCCAACAGAGTCAACGGAAAGCGGTGGCGCTGTACTTCACAACCAAGGCGAAGTTTGTGATAAGTTAGATGACACCGACGAATATCGCAAAGTCATCTTTTGCTTTGTTGGACACCGGTCTGTCGCTAGAGTGCAAGGACGGATATTTCTTAGGCGAAACCAAGAGCCCTGTAAGAATCCCTTGCTCAGCTGAGAAGAAAGTTGCGGGCATGGGCTCCACAGATATCAAGGTTGAGTCAAGCCAAACCTTGGATCCTTAAGTTTGGGTGGTGTGGAGGTTGGAAGTTGGAGACGTGACAGATGACAGATGACAGATGACAGATGGCAGGCGAGATACGCGGAACTGACACGCCTTAGTTCACGATGGCTGAGATTGAGGGTAGAGGTGATGTGCCTTACTTAGACATGAATGGTCCTATCGAGTTAGTCGATACGTTAGAAGGCTGAAGTTTGACGAGTAGCATCTGTGATCAACATCAAGGCGATGGAGATGGAAGATGCAGGTTGCCGATCTCCCTAGGCTAACCTGGCTAAGCAGCCGGGGAAGCAGGTAGAGCAACTAATTTAGTAAGAACCTGGAAGGGAAGAGCTACTGACCGGACTTTTCCCTTTTTAGGAAAGCACAGATCTGATCACATCGATGGCCTTCCTTTTCATGGCTTTTCTATACCGACTTCATCTGCTTACTGTGGCCTTAGCTTAGGCAATGCTAATACATCATTTCACAGTAGCTATTCCCGTTTATCACCGTCACTCGCCTCCTCAGGATGTCGATGCCCCAGGGACACTTCGATGGTCGACCCACAGATACCCATGCATCCATGAGCTGGCGCCTAGGTACCGCCTGCGCTGCTCGCTCACTGGCCGAGTAAAAGATCTAGAGCCAAGATCCTTGATTGATGTTCGTTAGTGTGTGCACCAGCTGGTCGTGGTTCGATTAACGGCTGGCCTCGGGCAGCTTTGTACAATGAGCAATGAGACAATCAACAATGAATATACATACACTCGATGTGACTACAGAGTATAAACCATTCAACTATCTGGTCTGTATGAAGCATGAATCTGCTGTTGAAACCCAACACTCAAGGCATGTTATTTTTAATGGGTACACTACTAATGAAAATCCCAGTGCCTACTGTGCATCGGCAGGCAAGACGGGCTGATGTTGGCCAGCGGCCGTTCTACTTACAGTATTGTACTGCCTTCGTGCTTGTTGTCCCTGCTGCGCATCCCTTCATGGGCGCATTATTGGATCGGTACTCAACTCACATACATATATTGTCTTATTGTGGTTGCCAACTTACCTTAACATGGATGGATGGTCTTGCCGAGTCGTACTTGGTATTGGTTGTGATGCGAGGTGAGGCAAGGAAAGACCAGAAGGTGAGGTGTCCGTAAGTGGTACTTACCTTTTATATTTCATGCCCAAGCCTCTTTCCTCTCAGTCGTACACCAGACGATGGGAACTGGTTAATAGCCCAACATCCCCAGCAAGAAACCTCATTAACTAAAGTTTCCTCTCTCATTGTCCCCTTTTTCCCCCCAGAACCCGGGATTGATTAGACTCAACACCTCTCCGCATTGTTACGTCTTGAATTCTGTATTCGGGAACCATCAACCGGTGGTTTTGGATTTGAACCTAACATAACACATCGCCGATCCTTATCAACTATTTCTGGCTCCCTATCGGCGACAAAAGCAACGGGCTCTTCTTCATCGTCAATCATCCGAGAACAAGAGACGGCTATCGTTGTGGAACGAACTACTCAATATACATAAAGTTTGCTTCTTTTCGGCTTCCGCCTCAGCGCTCTGAACCCCTTGGAATCGTACCATTCTGTTCTCGATCGTCCAAAAAGATTATTCGCTGCATACGTCGCGCCAGCTGCCTCGCCTGTCTTATCATCTTCCCCCGCTTCAGGATTGTTTGCATTGAGACGTTAAGGCTGTACGGACTCTACGGAGTATCTCCATACCGTTTTGTTTCACAGAAGGTGCCCCGTTTTCTGGAGCTGCCATAGCTCCGCTGTAAGCTCGGCATAACTTAGACCAAATCCGGCTCTTGTGCTCTGTGGTCTGTGTGTGCAGCTGCAGTCGCGAACTCATTTGGCGGCAAAACACACGGTTACGGTTGCCTACGGCAATCTCAGTCCTGCATCCCCATTATACTAGGTGCCTCTACGAAGTACAGAGTAGTGCATGTCTCATTTTTTGCCTCTTTTCTTTTTCCCCATCACTCAGACCTCGTTGCGGGCCTACCAGGGTTTTTTTCATCACCCCCCGGCATTGGCAGATGTGCTTGTCTCACATCAAGACGTTCTTCGATCTGACTCAATAGCGTCTCTTTAGCCACCTGGGAGCACATTTCGAAGCTGCACGCCTGCTGGATTTACTGTGACAGCCATCATCCACTCCCCAAGCATCTCCTCGGTGGAGCCATCCGCATTCCAGCTTACAGCCTGCTCCCTGGAGTGGTGGGCTGCTGGGTACTCCCGTCTTTTTCGTCCCTTCGGCTTGGACGATCCCTCTCCCTTATTGGATGCTATTGAAGGGTCGGTACGGGGTACGTGGGCTATGTAAGTTCGCTATCGACGCAACCGATCTGAACCGCCACTGATCCTCTACCAAGCTACTTAGCTCGACGTTTGACGCTCTTCCTTCCCATGCATACATCTTGATGGTAGTCCCTCCATGACTCAACCTAGACGTTCCACGGCGTCCATGTCTTTTACATTTACCGAGACCGCCGCGGAGCCTTCGGAGCAGCTGACTGTAATGCCACAAATCATGTCGGAAACCATGCCGCGCCCATATGTGACAACGGCCCCAAGCTGGACTCCAGATAACTACCACTCTTCTCGTGGCCCAGCTCCTGTCCATTACGAACACCAAATGTCTTCTTCAGCTAACTTAGCTCCTGTTAACCCTGGACACCGTCGACCTTCACAGCTGCATCACCCACAGGGACAACTGAGTGGTCATTTTTACCAATACACCGATATGTCAAGTTCTGTGCCGCAAAATTTGCACCATCCACCTCCGCAAGGGCTGCATTCTCACTACTCTGTTGGTGACATGGTTGGCCAACAAGGACATGCATCTCGGGCCCAATCCTTTTCTTCGCAGGCCGGCGAAAGATTGGACAACATCCAAGGCCGTCAAATGGCACATCCTACACGGCTATACTCAGTACCAGACGATCAACCACCTTTCTTTTCACATGGCCAGCGCAGACTATCGATTGACGTGTCCGCCGTTCCGCGATTCACGGAATATCACTTCAATCCAACTGCTACGGCCAATAGTGGACCGCTTGATCCGAATAGTCCTATGATCTCTCCTACTGAACCGAGGCCTGATCCCATGAAGATATCCGATATTCTCAGTAGCGGTGAAGGGAACAGAATACCTACGAACAGCGAACAACGTCTAGGAGATATCCATCACATATTGAAGATACGCCAACAGCCAACCGCCGCTCGATCGTGCGGATTTGGAGAACGGGATCGAAGAGTAATCGACCCACCGCCAATTGTTCAGCTCTCAATTGAAAGTCCTAGCCTTTCCAAAGAACAAATCGCCAAGGAAATTCGCTATCCTCATTATGTCATGAGTTGCTCGATTTTGGACGAAACAGGGTCTCACGATGCGTCGTTTATGCCTGAGGAGTATCGACAACAACGCAGACTTATGGGCTTACTAGTTAGCTCTCCTTTTGTCGGCAAGGATGAGCACGGCGAAGAAGGATGTTTCTTCTGCTTTCCAGACCTATCCTGCAGAACCCCCGGATCGTTTCGTCTCAAATTCAGCTTAGTCAGAATTGACCCCTTGCGCGCAAGAGAGATCAAGAATTTCCCAGTTCTTGTTGCAACTCGGAGCGATACTTTTACTGTTTATACGGCGAAGGACTTTCCAGGAATGCAGGCTAGTACGCAATTGACTAAACGCTTAAAGGAGCAAGGCTGCATAATCTCCATAAAGAAAGGCAACGACCGTTCCAAGAATGTAAGGGGGCATGACGATTCGAGCGATGGGGATCAAGAAGATGGCGAAGCTGCTACGCAAGGCAAGAGGCGACGGCGTTCAACGCGGCAATGAATTTGAAGATGGAGAAAAGAGAGGAAAACGGCGTTTCTCTTCAAGGCAAGCATATCTTGGGTATACACGAATAAGGTTGGGACTATACGGCGATATGTTGATTTATGAGATTGCCCGAGAGTTCCTTTATTCTGTATCAGGTTGACAGTTCTGGTGCTCATTATACCACGGTTTCACTTTGTTTCAGCAAGGCATTTCTCGATTAAACAGTTTTGGTATACATTCAGGGCGCTTATGGGCATCTGGTGAATTCCACATTTTATGGAGCAAATATACATAATCAAGCCCCTGGGCTACCTCCTATGTCTGTTGGCTTTCTACTTCGTTTCGACGAAGCTCGTCGATAAACTTCCAGGGCTGTTTGGTGATTGATAATTTGATCATTGTAGGGATACAGTGATGTGTTGCCCCTGCATATGAAAAGCAGAACACTCGCCATCTCTTCCGGTATTGATGCATGCATCTGCCTATAGATACCCTTTCGGTCAAATAAGACTGTAGCAGTTCAGAAGCTAATCTACCTATGACTGGTATCGTTGCCTTTGGCAATTTGGCTCAGGTGGGCACTAATAGGCAGATTCGACTCTGAAGGGACGAGTTGCGATCGAGAAGCTAGTAGCATATGCATATGAGAATGTAACAGACGCACGAAGCATGGGCCATCACTTGAGCTCTATTGCAAGTTCACAGCGGTCGAAAGGGAGGGAATACGCAGTCCGCAGAGAACGTCAAGCCGTCGATAGGTGGGTCATAGGTCGGAAGGGCATCCCAACCAGACCCTATCAACTTCGTGAAGCATGGACTATTCCGCATACTTGCATGGAGAAGGTATAGCCTACCTATTGACATCCAATATGTAAGGGCTGGCTTTGCGCGGGCAAATGAGACTAACCCAACGACACACCTGTCTGAGTCTGTCCCTGGCAAGTTCAACTATGGGGGTGGAAAATCCGGAAATATTCTTTGCAACCAAGATGTAACTGAAAGCTGATATTTGGTCCCTCTGCGCAGGAAATGTTGCCCGGAGCTCATCTCCGGGGTTGTTGTGGATCGGGGCCGTCCGCCTTCCGAGTGTATGGAACGGGTCCTCGCCGGTAGGTCATTCATTAGCAGGGATTTCGGTGTTGCTCTCATGGTCCAATGCCTTCGGGGTTTCTCGTCCTTCACGAAAAGCTGGTGGTTGATTGACACGTTCCTGGAATAAAGCTCCGGGATCTGCAACTGAGACTGAATTAAACAACAAGCCATGTCTTGGCAACGCTTCTTCAAACCCTAGATACAAGAACAGGAGCGCCTTGCATCCACTTCAGCCGGAGCTGAGTCCGGAGGCAGTCATTTGAGGCGAATCATGAGGGACCATGATGCAGTATTTCATTCCATATGAGTGTAAGTGACATTAACAAGATATCACTGACAAAGCTTTGTTTGAATCGCGCTCAGAATCGATCTTGCTAAGATTTAGAGAGACGACAAAGTTGAGACATTTGCTCAGCTACCTTATGCCACAACTGTGATTCACTCCTACGGTATACAAGGCTGAGCACAGCAAGGCATCGCTCTTTCGTAATGCCCTCGTCAATGGCCTCCAATCCTCTATTTGTGCCAAGTTGGGAGCCGACTTACAGCATCTGTACTAGCAGCAACGGTTTGGTTACAGCACCTGATTTGCGTTACTCACTGTGGCTGTTGCTACATTTACGCCTATGCGGCTTCGCTCCATTCTTATAACGCGGTGAAATGGGTTTTGAGACACGGCATGCGTTGAGATGAGCCGAATATCAAGAAAGCCTCATGATTGCCAAAGCCACCCAGAGTCTAAAGGTATGTAGTGACCCGCAAGTCTAGGGTGTAAGATCCTAAATGTGACGTCTACCGTAGTTGGTTCAGCTTGATGACAAGTCAGAAATGTGATCCAACATGTAAGGAAAAGTTGGTTTTAAGCCGCTGCATGGCGAAGTTGCATATACATACGCAGATGTCTCTAAACCAACGGAAACTTTAACTCTGTAGTAAAGATGCAATATCAGTCTTCCACCTGCTCCATTGCGACTATCACAATGGCAGCTGTTTTAACACAAGAACGGCAGTCAACTGCTCTTCGCAGTTTACGGAAGTTTGGTATCAAGATACCCAACCGTGCATAACAATTGCTCTCGAGGTAATTAAACTGAGACAGTTCCTGTGAGATACCATGTACTTGCTGCTGCACGGCGATCTCCCATGGCTGCGCATAACGTGCTGCAAAAAGAAATTCTCATCCGACACAGGGCTGACTGTTTAAGGGAGCGCGTACATGCATATCTGCAGAGACCGGAGTGTTTCCTCCGAACATGGGACGACCAACAAATCATGCCTAGTACTATATACACATGCATATGTATTTATATTCCTTTGGCTCATTGCATTGTGATGTAAGCCATGGTCTGTTGGTGGCGTTTGTTATGCCCCACGTCGTGGAAATGCACTTCGCGCGGAAGATCATTAGATGGTTGTTATGTTTCATGTTTCATGTTGCATGACGTAAGAATGGGGAATCAGGAACAGAGGCGTTGTATTTAAGTAAATAAATGTTTCTAATATGCAGTGTTGGACTGTTTGTCACGGCACAGAGTGGCCCCTTGGCCCTCGGCCAACTCAGTTATGGTGACTGAAGGGACTTTTCAAAAGGGTCCCGCTTGCAGGCACGATCTCGGTGGAAGTGTAGTCGTCAAGCCCATTCTTCCCGTTGTCTCTCCTTGACTAACAGCTCAGACTGCATATGCATAGTACGAAATTGAAGCTCGGCAGTACCATAGAAGTAGCGGAGCCATATGGGAGCTGGATACAGTAACTCAGATCACATATTTCGTTAATTACATATTTCACCTTGTTCATAATATTATACTTAAGTTATTATTTGATAAAGACGGGATATATGAATCCCACCGAGCATTGAGAGCAGACTGGCGATTTTTAAGTTCACATATCAAGATTTTAAAACTCAGGAATAGCCCAACAAAGAGCTATATTCATCACAAGTAGTAGACTAGGACATATACTGACCTATTTGGACTTGAACCAATGCACTTATGGGATTTTGTTCAGAAGCGGCATCCTGTCTTTTCCTAAAGAGTGTGTTAGTTCACGAAGTACATACCATTCACTTGAGCATATGTGGCCCAACTATTCACCAATTTGTCAAAATTTGACGTTAAAGCCCGTCAAGGGATCGTTGGATTGAGAGCGGCTACGTGCATGTCACGAACTGGTTCGTATAACGTTTGCATAACACAAGTCTCGTGCAAAATAACGGTGAGCCTGCGGCTACAGTTGCCCTTTGGATATTAGGTTCATGGAATGGTTCCTTGCGTTGTATACATAAGACTACAGCATAGGGTCAATACAGAACATAACAGCCCTGGTAATTTTAAATATGTTGATGTAATTAATCGGAGGGAGCTGCACTTTGCCGATGTCATGGGGTGCGGGTGACTGCTTCATCGAAACGCTTGTTACTAAAAACATTTAGCATGATGATTATTGAATGAAGTTGATATTGTCGAGTTACATATTCGCCGTACCTCGCGTATGAACATCAGTTAGGATGCATACAGGTCAGGTATTCCATGTCAGAAATATTTCAGGTCCAACATTAGTCTTTGGATATTCAACAGGTAGGAGGTTTGTGTCACTTCGTAATTGACAAAAGTGGTAAATTGGAAACTGCCAGCAAACCCCACTGAAAAACTACGATTATTTAGATAAGATCACTGGTCGATTATTCTCATTCTCTTTCCCTTCACTGCTGTGACAAAGGAGACTTTCTGAGTTCAGAACAGCATGTGGTGACTGGTCATCTATATCATATACCTCATCTAGCCCATACAGAGGATGCTTCCTGTAGAATACTGCGCATCCTATCAGCGTGAAAAGATGTTTTATATAAGGATAGAACATGTCCAAAAACGTCGATTGAACCGAGGGACCTGATCTGATGACGTCGATTCTGGCTAAAGCTGGGGAGCATCAGGTTCATCCGATGTCTGATGACGGTGGTTGAGGTGGCCTGAGTACAACGTCCAAAGGGTCAACTCGCACTGGTTTAAGAGGGCGAAGTCTTTCTTAGCTGACGTGTTAGTATAATTAGCACTGACAACGTTCAATATTTCTGTCTTTTAATTCAGCATGGCCGACTGTTCTGTAACCCCGAGAGATGTCGAATTGCGTAAGATCGTTAATATGATAATATCGACACATATCTGCTGGAATCTGCCAGCATAAAAAACAACTGTGAAGAAGATGAGTTGTCGACGGTCATTCCCCTGAGTCCAATATCTCGAAAAGACCAGGGTCTAGGGTTTGCCGCTGGCGCAGGGTACATCCCAGCACCAGGATCTGTAAGCGAGTTCCCGAGACTCAGCTGGAAGGAACAAATTCAGCTGGTTAAGATCATTCTTTGAAGAGAGCCTCACGCGACCCAGCCTGCCAAGGTCATTTGTTGTCAAGTGCTGTTGTGAGAAGGGGCTCTAGAGCGTGGGTAAGGCTCGATAAGATGGATGCATACAACAGACAATAGGCGGGAGACCCGACCGTTGGGCGGAGGTAAGCCAGGAGGAAGAGTTCTAGTGCGTTTCAGGCGCTCCTCAGTGGATCTCTTGAGTTAATCAATTCAAAACCGTCAAAAGTAAAAAGGTAAAAGCCACGCGAGGTTGTCTTTAATTACCTGCGTCATTTCAACGGCCTTTTTGCCCCTGGCTAACAGTTAGTGGTACAGTTCTATATCGATTTTGTGGCATTGTCCTTTTAGAGCTTAAGCTCAGGAGAGAGGCAATTGAGAAAGGATTCGTCGAGTGCCGGCGGGGGATGCGTTGTTTGTTTCCTTGGCTCCAGCTGCCAGCACCATCCCAACTCCCAAGTGAGGTTGTCCAGGGGGTTGAAACACCCGCCCCATTTTGTAGCCACGGGTAGGACAAGGGTCAGTCTGACGTTTTCTTTCGTGATGGATATCGGGGATAGGGATAGGGATAGGGACAGGGACCTGACAGTGCTGTCAATTGTATGAGTTGGCGCTGGAATTCTGCAGCAAAGATTCGACGCATCCGTAGATCTAGTTTGCTAGTCTGGTTCTGGTGGTAATTGATCGCCAAACCCTTCTCGATCGTTCAGATTAAGCCCATGGATAGTATGACTCTTACCCCTGCTACACAGCAAGACCCCTGTTGTTTCAGGCTATGCCACGATCTGCAGGCACTTTAGGACGTGACCCTGTACTGCAATCTCCAAGATCTTCGTAGGGTTTTCTTTCTGTTTCTTTGTTTCTTGGTCTTTGTTCTTTGTTACCTCTTCAGCTCTTGCAACACTTGTAACGACGGGCGGTGCAACCTCTGCTGTGGTCTATAGGCACAGGCTTCTCTGGCGCATGATCAGCCTGAGCAAACATCGACAACGATCGGAGTGGCACAAGGAGAGATAAGTCTTGTGCGTCTGCAGAAGATAACGTAAGTATCGTGAGGTGCTTGACTGTATTGCACCAATAAACTCTGAATGGGTTCTAACAGTCACACTGAATGCCAGCGCATCCATCTCTGCTGTGCACTGTCAACTTAACATCCATCAGCTGCCCCCTCTACCCCTCTACCCCTGCCCATCCCGTCCTCCAGTGGCTTGGGCGCCAACGGTTTTCGATGCAGGTACGCAAAGCGCCCCCCCTTTAGAAAAGAAAGCATTCAACCAATCGTGTCTCTGAATCTTACCGCTCGCTGTCAAGATACGCTGGGCCTCGGCCATGTATTGTGTCAGCTACCAATCCAATGTCCAATGGTTTCTTTCTTTTTCATTCATAGGTAACCCCTTATAAACCAAGAGTGACTGGAGGTCTAATTTAACCATTTGAAACCGCCCCGATGTGGCGTGCGTAGTCGGGGATCCCCAGGGGCTGTAGCCAATCCTCTTTCATAGTCTTGCTACACTAGAAAACTCCGAAAAACGCCTGTCGGCTTGGATAAACCCCTGAATGGCCTGGTCTCGGGGGACCTGGGACCTTGGGCCTGGGGGCCTGGGACCGTTTTGGCTCCATCGCCATTGTCCTTTGATCAAATGAATTGGCCCCGAGCCAAGAATTAGTAGTGAACGTGCACGCGCTTGCTTAGCATGGCTGCAGGGCGGCCACAGACCGGGCATTGAGGTGAGGTGCTGATTATAGCAAAGAAAGCCTTATGCGTTGCCAGTGATGAGCCAGTGCTGGGCTGGTGTTGGCTGTGCCTGTAATTAGCGGATGAGAATAAACCGAGCCTCAAAAAAAAAAGGTCTAGGTACCCCCGGTTTACACAAAGGACTTCACCTCCAAACTTGGTCCAACATATACTTCTTCTTCCTCTTCATCCTTCCACACGCTCTTTGCTTCTTTTTTCTTCCTCTCCCCCTCGTACACTGCAACTGCTGGGCACGTCCTCTCTTTTTTTCATTTCTATCTCCACTTACTCACTCACTCATTCATTATCAACAGCTTCAGGCCTTTCGCTTCTTGTGAACTGTTTGTTCTCTCTCTCTCTCTCTCCCCCAACCGCTCATCAAACTTCTGCTGCTGAATCACTCACTCAGAGTGACTGGACGGTTGCGAAACATTCATTCTTCTCACAGGTGCTCTGGTATCACCTGCGTGTTCCCCCGCTTTACACTGTCTCTTCTCTCGCCTGCTTCGTCTCCAAGAATCAACAGGTTTCATTCTCCGTGCTCAGAGTCCTAGAGACCTTCACACCGGCATTTACACCACTTTCTTTTCCAACATCGTTTTCGAAACAGCTCTCCGCCTCGTTCAACCTCGAAACTCGATTATCAAATCCAAATTTGAAACAGGATTCACCAAATTTCAATCATCATGAAGTCCTCTTTCGCTACCGCCGCCGCGCTTCTCGCCGGTGCTGCTATCGCTGCTCACGAGGAGGGTACCTTTGCCGTCTTGCGCTTCACCAACGATAAGCTCACCAGAGGTCGCATGGACCCTATCCTCTTCCCTGGCCAGACCGCCTCTCACGTCCATCATATCATGGGCGGAAGTGGCTTCAGCACAAGTGCGACTGGAGAGGATCTCGTCAAGTCAAAGTGCAGCAATGCACTCGTCAAGGGTGACAACAGTAACTACTGGTTTCCCACCGTTTACTTCCATGACCCAAAGTCCGGCGAGTTTGAGGATGTTGAGTTCGACTACTTCAACGCCTACTACTTGTAAGAACATACCCAACTCTCACTAACCACTGCCCCTCACTTTCATATCACATCCCACTGTCCGAGCATATTACTGACTACAATACCAGCTTCGAAAAGACACACGACGACATTAAGCCTTTCCCCGTTGGTCTCCAGATTGTTGCGGGTGATGCCATGACCCGCACCATGCCCAAGGCTGGTGGCAAGCCCAACCTTGATCCTTCCAAGGGCCCTGTCAACCCTTCTAGAATGACTTGCCCCCGCTTGAACAACGACTACTCACTCCCTTCTTGGAACGCTGCCTCCGATGGTAGCAAGGCCGGAGTTGGCGACCCTATCAACAAGGGCGAAGGTGTCGGCTTCCCTGACCGAACTTGCGACGGCAAATATTCTCCTCTGCGAGCTGATGTTCACTTCCCCTCTTGCTACAACCCCAAGGCTGGCCTTACCGACTTCAAGAACAACATGGCCTACCCCGAGGACAACGATGGTTACCTAGACTGCCCCAAGGGTTGGATTCACGTTCCCCACCTCTTCTACGAGGCTTACTGGCGTACCGACAAGTTCGCTGGCCGTTGGACTGAGGGTGAGGGCAAGCAGCCTTTTGTCTTCTCCAACGGTGATGTTACTGGCTACAGCAGCCACGCTGACTTCATGGCCGGCTGGGATGTGGACGTCCTTCAGCACATCATTGACACCTGTGACGCTGGTACTGCCGGTATGGACAACTGCCCTGGCCTCCCCTACGGTCTGAACAAGGGCGACTGCACTATCGAGTCTGAGGTCGATGAGAAGGTTACGGGTACTTTGAGCAAGCTGCCTGGAAACAACCCCCTTAGTGGATTCTCTTACGGCGACAAGGTCCCCTCGAGCCCCTCGCCCGGTGGTGACAAGCCCTCTGACAAGCCCTCCGACAAGCCCTCCGACAAGCCTTCTGCTTCCAAGCCTTCCGCTCCTAAGCCCGCCCCTGAGAAGACTACAGCTGTTGAGGCTCCCAGCTACACAAAGCCCGCTTACTCTGCCCCTGGCAAGGAGACTGGTGACAAGCCAACAGTCGTTTCTGAGGAGCCCCTCATTCCTGAGCCTACTCTTCCTGCCGTTTCTGAGGCCGCTGTTGAGGCAACTGGAGCCCTCACCAGTGCCCCTAAGCCAACTGACATCTTGAACAAGCCCAAGAAGTGCAAGACCAGAGTTCACACCGTCTGGAACACCGTCACTGTTACCCAGACTGCCAGCGTGCCTGCTCAGACTGAGGTCGCTGCCCCTGCCTACAAGAGGGATCATGTGCGACGGCACGCGCACCAGCACGGCAGTGGCCACAACCACTTCCGCCGCCGCAGCCACCGCAACTAAACTCAGCTCTCAGGTTGGTGTATCTGACTGCTCATACCACGACATGTAAAGCAGCCCAGGTGGCCGAATCATTTTTTATGACATTTCGTGCAATGATGCATTTAAGGCATCTTGTATACCAGGGGTTCCTTTGACCCCCTTTGCTTGGACTGGAGAATATAGGGTTGGCGATTTCACGGAATGACATTTTGCAATGCAATTGCATTGAAATACGGGGAGAAGAAAAACTGGTTGGATGATTCGCTTCTTAACATGTACATTTATGGAGGACATACCTTGCTTGCCAAGGAACCAAACGCGCTTGAGCGCACATCTTTTGCCCATTATGAATCCAGGGCGTATACAACATCTGTTCTTTCATGAGTTGGCATACAGGAGTGATTTGCTTAACCTTGATGGTGAATGGTGATAGAATTATCTTACATTGTATTTTCTCAATAAGTATCATACTGTTTATACACTTACCTTCACATTGCCTGATTAGAGCCATGCCATAGTATTCATTGTATTGTTTGAACATGCATCTTAGAAAACTATCAAAGATTGGCGTATCCGTAGGTTAGCTGGAACTCGCAGGGTAACCACGACCGTGAGCACTTACACGACCGTCGCGCCGGGTGAACTCTGGATAAATCAAAAGCGTACCAACCTCTACTTACCTGTCTCAGTGCAATTTTCTTCTTCACCAGCCAAACTCGGTCAATCAACCTCCAATCATCACATTAATCATGTCTCTTTACCATGAGGCAGCAGAGGTTTTAACCGGGTCCTCATCTGAGGGAGGAAGTCTCAAGTCCCGTGTGTTCAAAAAGAAAAATCTCAAATCTGCACCCAATCAGATTTACGCTCTGGTACTAGAAAGTTGCAAATGGAGCCCTATCCTAAAAGAGGTTATCGAGAAATCAGAACTTCTGAAACTCGAGCGAAAGGTCAGGCCGGGTCTTATCTTTTGAAAGGGGGCTTTTTGTGCTAATTCTTGAATCAAGCTTACTCCAACATTGTCACTACTTCTTGTTCATGACCTCCTGCTAGCCAAAAAGGGAATTGCCCTTCCACAAACTCATGGACTTCGTGCATCTGTTGAAAGACACAAAGGACGTATCAGCTCGGAATTCAAACTTGCGCGGCTTCGGAGAAAGGTGCCGTCGCTCGAAGCTTTGAAAGAGCAAGTTGAGAGGGATTGCGCTGGTGAGGAAGCAAACTATCCTCGTTGGGTTCGTGTCAATGCTGTCAAGAGCACTCTTGAAGAACAGCTCGAGACGACATTTTCAAGATATACCAGAGCTACTTCTATCAAGGAGGTCGTGACCAATACCGGAAGACATATCTACATTGACCCGCATGTGCCAAATTTACTGGCAATTACTGCAGGAATCGACCTTACGAAAACAGAGGCCTACACAACTGGCAAAATCATTCTTCAAGACAAGGCATCTTGTTTCCCGGCCTATCTCCTGGACCCCAGGTCAGAAGATGGAGACCTGATTGACGCATGCTCTGCCCCTGGCAACAAGACAACGCACCTAGCAGCTATTCTCAAGGAACACAGACCTGAATTTGATGCACCAGAGCAGACAATCTACGCATTCGAGAAAGATTCCAGGCGAGCACAAACCCTTGATAAAATGGTCACCATAGCAGGCTCAAAGCCGGTAACAAAGATCGGGTTCGGTCAGGACTTTCTGCAGGTGGATCCGAAAGCGGACAAGTACAAATCAGTTGGGGCCTTGCTCCTGGACCCTAGTTGCTCAGGAAGTGGTATTGTTGGACGAGATTCGATGCCAGAGCTTCATCTCCCAGAAGGTCCTAGTAGTGCAGGAAAGGGACCAACTGCCAAGCCAAACAACCGCAAACGAAAACACGAGCAGGTCGAGACACAGAGCGACAGGGTCATGATAGATGACGATGGTAATGAAACCGCCATCAAATCAGAGAAGGACCTGGAAGCTCGACTAGAGGCTCTGTCCTCCTTTCAACTCGTTCTTCTGTTGCACGCCTTCCGATTCCCATCAGCGAAAAAGATAACATACTCGACTTGCTCTATTCACATGCAAGAAAATGAGCGTGTTGTCATGAGAGCTCTCGAATCGGACATTGCCAAAGAAAGAGGTTGGCGCATTCTTACACGAAAAGATCAAGTTTCTGGTATGAGAGAGTGGCCAGTTCGGGGGCTTCCTGAAGCATGTGAGGGCGATAAAGAGGTGTCAGAAGGCTGTATTCGATCTTACAAAGATGATGGACAGGGTGTAATGGGATTCTTTGTCGCTGGTTTTGTGAGGAACGGGGAAGAAAATCCCGACACTGCCGATGATGAGGGTCCCTACGTGCGGGATGATAGTGGCGCCATCATTCGTGATGTACTCGGCATGCCCGTCCTGAAGTCAACTGGCGAACCTGTCTCGCTGACATCGAGAGACGAAGACGATGACATGGAGGGTAAGGGGGTCCGAGGGGAAGAGGAGGATGTTTCAGAAAGTGAGAGTGATTCTTCAGATCAAGATTCGGAGGAGGATGAATGGGATGGTCTCGGAGATTGATCTGCCATACCGGTGAAAGCCAAGAATATGACTTCCGATGGAAGGATGGAAACATACATGCGTCGCAGGTCATTAAAGAGCCGCTTACAAAAGAAAGACGATCTTCGACAACCCGCAGTTCTGTCCTCTTGAAGTCTTGACCAAGAATGAGGCAAGTGTGGATAAAGGTAGCGTGGTATCGGGTGACATCTGCCATCTTACGTGATCGATAAGGCACCATTCGAGTGATCGGTAGCCGGCTGTTCAAATGCAGCCGAACCCCGCCACGTCTAATTCGTTCATATGTCAGAATGGAAGGATCATGCATGGGATGGGTAGGGTATCATGTGCAACGTTCTCAGCAGCAATTGGGGGAGATAAAACATAAAACGGAAGAGCCGACTTATATCAACCTGGTTAAATGGAAACAAAAAACGATACCCCGCGGAATTCCGTCTGACTTGCTTATCCGGTGCAAAAAAGCTGACAGGTTGAGCCAGTCAAGTTTGTTTCAAGAACACGACACACTCAGAATATGAGCAGATGTTTGTTTTAGTGTGCAAGCACAACGTGTTATGGCGTAAATCAACGGCCCGAGCCTTCGGATCCGAATCGTGAACGAGAACGAGCAATGTCGGTCTTTCGATGCCGATCACCGTCCAAAAGCTTTTCATTAAGCTTTCAGAATCAAGCATGCTGGCGGGAGCCTCGGAACAGTTCAAATCCATCTGTTCTATGCTTATCAATTATACTTTATCTGCTATTCTCCGTCGGAGTCAAGTTGTGCTTGGAGGTGTAGTCTTGCTTACATCCTTTGGGGTTGATATCTCTGTCTCCCAGATAGGAATAATCTCCGACGGATATTCGCTTGTTGTTCGCCTGAGAGCCTTATGCGGCTCTGTTCCGTGCTCCAAGTTTTCAACCCCAAGGTCATCTTATAGGGCAGATAAGCATGCGAGATGTGTGAGTACAACGGAAGGGAGGATAGGAAAGGACGGGATTCAGGCGGAATTCGGGCCATTTGTAGGCGCAATGCTTCCCCATATTGGATCTTCCCCGGTAGGAAATTGGGTCTTGTGCGCATAAACAAACTCACAGAAAGATATGTTGGTCCGCGTCACATCGTCCAATGTCTTATACGGTCCACTCAGTTCCTAGCTCCCATTTTCTCGAATGTTGTGATAACGGGGCCGTGGATCTTTCTTACTAGGATGGGTTGAATCTTGAATGTGAAGTGTGAGGGTATATAATATCTTGGTGTACCCCATGCTTGGCTTGTTGTTGTCTTGGCCCTTTTGACAGATAGCAATACACAGTACTTGGGCATACATACCTCTACCGGATAGTTGTACTGGCATATCCATTCCGCTTGGGGCTATTGTCCAAGATCATAGCTTATATAGCTACAAAGGATTTGCGACGTCTGATTTATAAGTCGCCATCATGACTGCTACTACACAACCACAACCGGCGTCTTCGGCCTCTTCAACGACCGCCAATGGAACTGATCTCGAGTCTCAGCAGAACAAGGCCAAGTCCTCTCATTTCAATCTTATCCTCGACCAAGCAGGTATCACTGATGCCGTTGTCAACTACAAATATGCTGGTGAAGGGACAACGGAGTCGCCATACCTCGTCGAGTTCCTCCCAAATGACCCCCGCAATGCTTTGAACTTCTCCCAGTCGAAGAAGTGGTTTATCACCATCCTCCAGGCCATAGCAACACTAGCAGTTGCATTCGCTAGTACGGCATATACTGGAGGTCTGACCTCTATCCTTATGGAGTTTCATGTATCGACTGAGGTTGTTATTCTTGGTATCTCCATGTTCGTTCTCGGCTTCGCCATTGGACCGCTGTTCTGGGCACCTCTTTCAGAGCTCTACGGTCGTCAAATTCCGTTCTTCATCTCTTTCCTGGCCTTAACAGCGTTTAATGCTGGTGCTGCTGGCGCTCCGACGATGGCGGCCCTGATAGTCCTCCGTTTCTTTGCTGGCGCCTTCGGATCCTCGCCGTTGACTAATGCAGGCGGCATTATCGCCGACATGTTTGAGGCTCGCGAGCGTGGACTTGCTACAGCTTTCTTTGCTATGGCTCCTTTCCTTGGTCCTACTATTGGTAAGTTATTTGACCAAAAGGCCGACATACTAGCTCATATGCTTCGAGAGAGAAGGTGCTGACTATTATGATAGGTCCCATTGCCGGTGGCTTCTTGGGAGAGCAAGCAGGCTGGCGTTGGGTCGAGGGCATGATGGCCATTTTCACTGGCATCGTGTGGATTGTCAATTCACTAGTGATCCCCGAGACATATGCACCATATCTCTTACGCCACCGAGCAGCAGTTCTCTCGAAGAAAACTGGGAAGGTTTATATCTCCAAGGTTGATGTTGGCCGCCCTCATCACACTGTTACCATGCAATTCAAGATCGCCTTACTTCGCCCATGGGTCCTGCTCTTCAAGGAACCCATCGTTCTACTCACCTCTATCTACATGGCTATCATCTATGGCACACTGTACCTCTGCTTTGCCGCTTTCCCGATTGTTTTCCAGCAGGGTCGCGGATGGAGCCCAGGAGTCGGAGGACTTGCCTTCGTTGGCATAGCCGTGGGGATGATATTTGCGGTTGTTGGCACTATTATGGATCAAAAGAGGTATATGCGTGCTGCCGAAGCCGCAGGCGGCTATGCACCTCCTGAGGCAAGACTTCCCCCTACACTGGTTGGCTCGATACTCATCCCGGTCGGTTTGTTTTGGTTTGCTTGGACCAACGGGCCTGATGTTCATTGGATTGTGTGCATTATTGGCTCGGCTGTATTCGCTACTGGTCTGGTTCTGGTGTTCCTTTCCTTGTTGAATTACCTGGTTGACTCATGTAAGTCCAGCCTTGATTCTCTCTATGCTTTCAAGCAGCAGCTAACCCGGTCAGATGTTATCTTCGCTGCCTCTGTATTGGCCGCCAATTCGGTTCTCCGCTCCCTCTTCGGCGCCGCATTCCCGCTCTTCACGACGTACATGTACCACGATCTCGGCATCCACTGGGCCAGCTCCATCCCGGCTTTCCTAGCCATTGCTTGCGTGCCCTTCCCGTTCCTGTTCTACAAATACGGCGAGACCATCCGCATGAAGTGTGAGTTTGCCGCCGAAGCCGCCAACGTGTTGCAGCGCATGCGCACCAAGCACGAGGTTATCAGCGAGGACCAGGCCGCTGAAGAGGCGCACGAGGCTGAGTTGGAGCGCCGCGCGAGCAATGCGCTTCGGCGTAGCTTGACAAAGACACGCACGAACACGTCTACTAACTGAGCAGTCCCAAAGCAAAGCTGGGTTTGCGATCGGGAAGTATCGCCCATGCGGTGGCCATAGCAGTGCAAGTAACACAGGGCATGGCGTTACTGGTTGGGAAAATGTTCCATAGTAAGGTTTAAGGCATACATGTTTGGATAAATCCGCAGGTGGGTTTGGAAGTAAACTGATTGAATAAGAATTCGTATTTACCAAACGATCAGACTGTTGTATGGTCGACGGATATCTCGATGAGACGCATTATCAAAATCTATGCTTGTTTGTTTAGTACCGATGAAAGCTTAAAATATAGGCATAAGTCTGATGAAATGTCAAGTCTTGGTATCTTTCAGTATTTACTTACATACAACAGTCATGATGATATCGCCTCATTACTCGTTAACCCCGTCTATCATCAAGACATCTATTTAAATCGACCAACCGAACCTTTCCATGTTACGCTACCCACATTAAGCTCCATTTCTGTACACTTGTGCACCTTGGTTTCTGAACATGATTGTATCTCTCCGTTGGAGAACCATCAACGCCCGGTTGAGCGCTTGCTCGCTGTATCCCTTGCCTTCAACCATCTCCTTCTTTAGTGTAGACAGGCTGGTGCTCCAGCCGATAGGCAGACGGCGTTTGAGCTCTGTCTCAAGGCGATTGACTTCGTCATTCAACTCGCGGCTACCCTGGTTGCTGCCTTGGTTGACGGCATCCATGGTGGAGCACAGGAAAAGACGAATGGCCTCATCGACATGCGTCTCTGTAGCGATGGGAGAGAGAGTAAGCTTAGCTAGAGACTCGGTAATACGAACAATAGCCTCGAGCTGACGGACAGTGATAGGAATAGAAGAACGAGAGTTTGCCTCAATCTCAGCAGCGTGAACCTGGCGACGGATGGAGACAAAGTGAGAAGAAAGCTTCTCAGCAGCTTCGGAACTGAGTCTGGGAGCACAACGGCTGTAAGGGGTTAGTATAAGAACAAAGAGAAGTGGAGGCGATAACTTACGTCTTGCAGTAGGTGATGTATCTTCGCATCTTGTCGATAGGAATTTCAGACTCGGCCATATCCTCAGCTCCTCGACCGTTCATTTGAATACTTAGAACGTGCTTGGCCATGGTCTCATCCTTTTCACGGCTGTGCTCATCCTTCACAATGTAAATCATATCGAAACGTGACAGAATGGTTGTCTGGAAGTCGATGTTCTCTCCAGGGGTCTTCATGTCATCGTATCGACCAAAGATAGGGTTGGCAGCAGCCAAAACTGATGTTCGTGCGTTGAGAATGGTAGTGATACCAGCCTTGGCGATGGAAATAGTTTGCTGTTCCATAGCTTCGTGGATGGCCACTCGATCTTCGTCTCTCATCTTATCAAACTCATCGATACACACTACACCGCCATCGGCCAGGACCATAGCACCACCTTCAAGATAGAACTCGCGAGTAGAATGGTCACGCTGAACAGAGGCTGTCAAACCTGCGGCGGAAGAACCCTTTCCGGAGGTGTAGATGGAAATGGGAGCTGCTTTCTCGACGAACTTAAGAAGCTGAGACTTGGCTGTACCGGGATCACCAAGAAGCAATACGTTGATATCACCTCTTAGCTTCATGCCGTCGGGAAGAATTTTCTTTGAACCACCTAATAGTAAGCAGAGAATTGACTTCTTAATATCGCGGTTTCCGTAAATAGAGGGGGCGATGCAATCGGTCATAACATCGTAGATGTCAGGCCGTCTGCTGAGCTCCAGGAACTCCTGCTCTTCTTCTTCCGAGAAAGTTGCATTTCCCTTGGCTGCTTGGTCAATATCTGTTTGGATTCCGACTGCCCTCAGATAAGGCGTACGGATGGCCACAGCACCGCCATTGGAAGAGTTCTTGGAGGCCTTGTTCTGGTAGATCGAGAAGATGCCCATAACAGTACATCTCGATCCGGGAACAACTCTATTTGTAAGGTATCTATCAGCAGAAATAAGAACGTGTCGAGGCAGTTCTCCGACAGGGACCTGATCGGGCGCTTCTTGGAGTTTGATGATCTGCTGATCGACAAAGCCAGACTTTTCGTGAACAACGAAGTAGGGGTCCATAGGACATTTTGGTGTTGGGTCGTTGGGCACTCGGCTACGTGCGCATTGTCGGGGCAAAGTGACACCAGTAAAGCCACCCAATATAGGAATGTTTTGTGTGTGCCCGCAGTTGCGGCATTGAATATGGAGTGCGGTTGCTTTTGAGGACATGACAGAGGCACCGATAACAATACCTGGTACCCGTACCAGTTTCGCGATGGTCATGGAATCGAGATTACGGATCGAGACGTCGTCGGCATTTGAGTGAAGGAGGAGCTGGTGGTCAGGGATCTCGACCTTGGGCTCGTGAGGGAAGACAATGCGGTGAGTACATTTTTTCAGTGCATTCTCGAACTGTTATTGATTAGCCGCATAGCTTATATGATATTGCGTAGTTCTTACCAAAGGGATGATCTCGGCTGGCTCAGAAGCCAGTAAATGTGCCAGTTCCTCGTTGAAGCTAATCAAGTCGTTGATATTGACATCACAGAAGTACCGCTTTAGAAGAGCATTCTCTCGTAGTTGATCTCTGTAGCCCTATCAGTTAGTGCACAGAAGCGCCAAAGGCATGAAGACTTGTGCATACCTGTAGACAAAGTTGTTGTCAAGTCTGAAGTCAAGGATGAATGTTTCGAGCTGCGTTTGAAGCTGCAGTCGGGTATCACCATTCTCACCAAAGCTTGGCTCGTAAACGTGGGCGGAGTAGATTGATCCGCGATCCATTGTGAGGTTGATGATATGTGAATAATACGGTGTATCTCTCTGTTTTTCTCTGCTGCCCAGGAGTTGACAGGGAGTTTGGAGATCTTGTTTGTGGAGCAATGGAGGGGCTTTGCTCCGCAAGTTGGAAGGGTAACCTCAGATACAATTTACACGGAAACGCGGACCCTATACCCCCTGAAACGCGACGCGTAGGTATAGTGGTTGCAGCGTTGTAGTCAGCAGCCGTTGGTGCTTATCATCACGTGTCGGCGCCAAGAAGATAATCGGTTTAGGGGGGAAGCTGCGTGTAACTTACAAGGTGTCTAGTCTGACAAGGTACTCCGTACTGAAGGTAATAACCAAGACCCTTTTTGGTGATGACGGCGCATTCTTGATTCTCGATTCCTTCTTTATCTTTACTTAATTGTCCTTTGACGTCTTGTCTGTTGGCCTCACTCGACGGCGTGTATTTCCTGTTCAGTTCTTTCAGCGATGATACCCTAATAATACACGACCTGACATCACTCTCACCCACCTATCGTATCGAGCTGCCCTGGCCCATCCGGAGCTCCATTAGCCATGTTCTCTCCCAGCTCCCCCAACGCTACTAAGTCTGCGGACAATCTTACAGCTCTGTCGCCTACAGGTCGTGGGGAACTCCCTTTCCATAGGTACTGATATATAAGTTGACTTTTGCTTGGAACTGGATCTAACTTCGGATGTAGCAACAGCAATCGACATGCTCAAATGCATCCCCACCCGACTTCGCGACGTGGCTCCACGGCGAGCTCCATCCATTCAGTAGGAGGCATGCTTGACAGTGCTCCTACCAACTTGGCTGCTTCATTGTATGAATCAAGCCAGAATGGTTGGTTTTGCTCTAAAGACCTTCCATCGCATCGCTAACCCTCGGAAGCTATCTCGACCCTTCTTCAGCCCCCAATTGTCCGAACCGGCCTTCAGCCTTACACCTCGGTACCAGCTTCGACTGCGCACAAACCCCCGACGGCTCGAGACATCCCGCCAGTAACATTGACAAATATCACAAAGGTCAATGTGGAAGAATTCAACCCATACTTGTCGCAGATTGGAACACTATACGAGCAACTGCAGCGGTTAAAAGAGAGCGAGGAGGAGGCAAACAGAGAGCAGCGCTCCAGTCAACAGGATACTCCGACCGAATCAAGTAGTGATGGATACTTACGCCCAGGCCCAAAGCCTCGTCCAACTCGTAAAGGCTCGACTGCATCCCTGTCGTCGATGAATTCCAATGATGGTCAAAGCCCAGCTAGAAGGCCAAGTGCAGCCTTTATTCGAAGGTCTACACAAGGGCCACCTCCTCTATCGACGATCCCAACGGTGTATTTTGACGAAGAATTTCATCTCGAAAACCCTCGAACCTTTGATATTGTGAGCGAACGGTCCGAGGTTATCCGACCAAGCAATGCCGAGGATGGCAAGGGGACACTCAACGGAAGTGCCGCAGCACCACGGAAAGCTCTAGCAACCAACGCGATTTTGCAAGAAAAGTTGTCCTGGTACATGGACACTATCGAAGTCCACCTTATAAACTCCATCTCCACTGCATCAACGACGTTCTTTACGGCATTGGGATCATTGAAGGAGTTGCATTCGGAGGCTGCGGAGTCTGTTGGGCGAATCAAGACCCTGAGACAAGAGCTAGAAGCGTTGGATGAGGAGATTGTAACCAAGGGGTTGCAGATCGTCCACAAGCGAAGACGTCAAGAAAATCTGCGCAAGCTCAATGATGCTGTGCTCCAACTTAAGCAAATTGCAGACGGGGTTGCGAAGTGCGAGACACTGGTAGATGAGGGCGAAATCGATAAGGCACTTGAAAGCATTGATTCGCTTGAGATGCTTATTGCTGGTGAAAGGGACGCTGCTGTTGAGGATGAATCGGAAATCCAGCTACGAGACTTGCGATCAGCTTCAGCTTTACAAGGAGTCAATGCCGATCTTACAATTTTACGCTCGCGAATCGGAAAGGCATATGAGACTAATTTCCAGAACATCCTCATCCGCGACTTGCGACGACATGTTGAATCGGTATCATCCTCTGAGATCCTCCTCAGATGGAGTAACGCAGCAAGCCGATCGAAGGGTAGTCACGCCAGGTCTCCTTCGGTCTTCCCAACCTACCTAACGAACACTGATGAGTTGAAGGCCGAATTGTTACCCAATATGGTCGGCTTACACCGGGCGCAACATATCGCTGCTGCAACCGTTGCTTATCGAGAGGCTGTCTTGCGTGAGATCCGAAATTTGATTCGACGACCCCTACCCAGCTCGACGGATGATGACAACGAATCAATGATGTCTGCCTCTACGGCAAGCGGTGGTCGGCATCTATCAAATTCGGAAAAATCATCTATTCTGGCACGGAATCTTCGAGCTTTGGACCCTGAAGACGGTGAAGACCTGCTGGGAAAGATTTACATTGGTGTGACAGAAACTCTCAGGAGGCTTACGACACAAGTCAAGGTTTTGTTGGAGATCACAAGCTCTCTCACTGACGACCCGTTGGGCGAGGGCTTGAAATCGCCTACAGTAAGATCGCCCATCTCGAGCCCAAGGCCCGACAGATTCCCGAGCAACCCCATGAATCATGTGACGTTTGAGGTTCAAGAGGAGCTACACAAGAATCTTGATATCACAAACCTCCTTGGTCAGGCCGTCGATGTAGCGATCGAGAAGATTGTCAAGGTGCTGAAGGTCCGGGCAGAGCAGACCTCGCAGTTGCCCATGACTATGTTCCTCCGTTACTTCACACTCAACCTCTATTTCGCTAATGAATGCGAATCGATATCTGGTCGAAGTGGCACATCCCTTAAGAATGTGGTTAATGGACACATCAAGGATTTTGTGCAAAGGAACCGCGATGTCGAGATGCAGAAATTGGCCCAGGGGATGGAATCCGATCAGTGGAACGCCAGGGACTTCAACGAGAAGAACACTGAATTGTTGAATGTCATGCTAGGGAGCAGCACCCATGATCCTGACGAGTGGACCAACAGCACCAAGATCTGGATACCAAGTTCTGAACTGGAGCCTGAAGTCGAAGAAGAGGCTATCGAGGCGAATGGCACGAGCAAAGAGAAGACGAGGACTGCCACTATCGATTCTGAGACTTTTATGTTGCCCAAGTCGGCAATCTTATGTCTGGAAGGGATGGCCAAGTTCTCTCACCTTATCAATGGAATACCGTCCATGACTGTTGATATCGCAACATCCTTGATTGCCTACCTTCAGCTTTTCAACTCGAGATGCACACAACTCATTCTCGGTGCTGGAGCGACACGGTCGGCTGGTCTCAAGAACATCACGACCAAGCATCTAGCATTAGCCTCCCAAGCGCTTTCTTTTACAGCAACTCTGATCCCACACGTTAGAGAATTTGTGCGACGTCATGCCGGATCAGGAGCGAGTGTGTCGAACCTTATGGGCGAGTTTGACAAGATCAGGCGATTATTGCAAGAGCACCAGGACAGCATCTATCAGAAACTGGTTGAGATTATGAGCGGCCGAGCAGCCATCCATTCACGAACGATGAAGACGGTCGATTGGGAGGCAGATGGTGCCAAGGGTGTGCATTCATACATGGAGACTTTGGCAAAGGAGACAACAACTCTGCATCGTGTTTTGACTAAACATCTCCCCGAGACATCGATCCAGATGATCATGCTCCCGGTGTTTTCCAGCTACAGAGATCAGCTTGGGACAAGCTTTAGAGAAGCTGACCCCAAAACAGAAGCTGGTCTGAAGAGGTTTGCATTACTGAGCACCTGATCTTGAGCAATGACTAACCACTCTCTTAGTATGAATAATGATGTGGAGTTTCTCACAACCAAACTCGGGAAGCTGGATGGATTTGGAGATACGGGAGAGTATCTGCAAAAGATCATCAAGTCTAAGCAGGTCAAAACAGTGGAACCGGTCACAGAGAAGCCTGCAGCTGAAAAGAAGGACGATGAACCCAAGGAGAGTGAGCCGACTCCTGCAGAAGAGGTCGCTAAGGAGAAGGAAGAGAACTAGATGTTACGACCACTTGAATAAGACTGCCATATCTCGGGCTGTGTTGTCCAGACCGAGGGCGATATTACGAAAATCTACGCAAAGTGCCCATTTCTTGCTACACGAACACATAACATAGTCTGCATTGTTGATTTTTGATCCGGCTTGTCTTAGTCACCAGAAACATGGCACTTCATCTTGCAGGCCAGTCGCAAGTCTATCTATCCATGAACGACAACGACTTGCCGAACCATACACAAAACAGACGTCCAAAATCTCGGTTAGAGTTATTTCCACAATTCGGTGTTATATAAAAGAGAGCTTAACTAAGTTAGTCTGCGGCAGCTGGCGTCAAAGTTATCGTGTTTTTATCCCGCAGCCCGCATTCCAGAACAAGTTGCATTCCAGTACACAGCCTCAACCGCAAGCCTGCCGTCTCGTGTCTGCTAACAAGCTGCAGTTTCTTTCGAGGGGCGTACACGGGCAAGAATACGTCAAGTCTTAGCGAGAACCGCTTGGCCGGATTTCGGAGATCTTGACAGGGTCCTTGTTGGGCGCTATGCCTCTCTGGCAGCGGCGTTTTTGGTCCCTGGAGAAGTCAATTGCTGTCTGTAAATTGCATTTATGAAGCTTATTTTTCACAAGGATTCTTCGCTTGACTTGATATCTACTGAGCGTTGTTTGACAGCCCTAGATCATATACCAATCCTTCGAAACTAGGTCCATATGCGGCTGTTGCTTGACACTCAATCAGTCGATCAACAAGTGCCAAATCCTTCCCGAGAGCACGGACGTAGACGATCCGAAACGCCAAGGAATCAACGACAACCCCAAATTCCCCCAAGTTCTACTCCGTATGCCTATGTTATTCACATGCTATTGAACATGTCACCCCGGAGTTACACAAAAGCAAATGGCGCGGGAAGGATGACAATCCCCGCGTGGGGAGTTAGGTTGTACAGAGAGAACTCGGTCAAGAAGTAGGGATACTTCCGTGAGAATTGGAGGATTCAAAAGATAGAATAAAAATAGCTGAGAGCATCCAAGAGTGATGTGCAATCAAAGCCGATCAATCGTTACAGTGATCGATCGACCATAACTCGATTCAATTGTTTTTTATCATCTATTCGCATTATTCGCAAGATAACTTGGCATGTTTCGAACACAGCCAGAGTTCATCTAGCAACTCCTTCACTCATCCTCCAACTATCCAGTCGGAACTTGCTTTGGTGGTCCTGTATTGTACCTACGTTAGATCAGGGACTTGCAGTAGGCCATGTTACATCCCGGCCAGGGGTACAACCTTGTTTACTCCTGCAGACACGACATCAGGCCGTGATGCCGCAATTATCTGACGTGTCCCTCTCTCCTCCCAACGACAAAAAAAGAGCAAATTTTCATATGACAATTGGTGGGGCGTTCAATAAGCAGGAGGTTGGTTTCGAAGATGAGAAAACAATGCAATCGAAGGCGCCGGGTGCTAGAAAAAGAATATCGACTTCGCAGCAAGGGGAGGGGTTGGTTATGAGCGTGCATATGTGTGGCTCACTCTTTGTCGTCTCATTGAGCACACAAAAGTACCCCGTCATCTCACTTTGGTTTTTCTCACTGGTTGGGATCATTTGGTTTGGTACATTTGTAAGATTCAAGGTCAAAGGTTCTATGTTCAGGTCTATGTCCAAGTCTAAAGTCTAAGAAGTCTTTTGTCCAAAAAGGGAGAAATCCCATATTTTGTAAAGGAGCTTTTGCGCCCCAAGTAAAAGTATGTACAAGAAGTGTATGTAAAAAAAGTCTTTGATCTAGATATGATCCAGATTCCAGCGAATGTGAGAAGATGTTCATGGAATGTAGAACGAGTGCCAGCCTCAACTCTCTTGCTAATACAAGAGGCATCAAGCCTGTGATGTTGCGAGAGCGCGAAAAGGAATGACGCTACTCGACGTGGTGAAGTCTCAAAAATATGAGACTCATGTCCTGTTTTGTCCTTGTTTTGTTTGGTAATCCATCCATCCATAAGCGCCGCCTGCTCCAGCCAAGAGGTCTATGAAGAAAGGCCTCGGTTTTTGCAACACGCGAGGGGTATCTTTCGGGGTATGTAAACGAGATTCGTATAGTGAAGTGTAGAAGGGGTCGTGTAATCGTCAATGCGGTGTTCAACTCCGCAGCGTGAGAGGTAAAAGGGGGGAGATCGAAGTGAAAGTGAAGACCGTCCGAGCAATGGTGATAGGGCGTTTAAGCCTTAGCCTTGTAAGGGCTGGCGCCGGAGCCAAGGGTGGTGATGAGGTCAACCTCCTCAGTAACCTTGGTCTGGACGTCGTCGGCGAGCCAGTAGCAGTTGTCACAAGGGAAGGTCTCGCAACCGGACATGGGGGTGTTGCCGGCCTTGGGCCACATCTGCTTGACATTGTCCTTGTCGTTGGGGTTAACGATGGCAGAGACGTCGAAGTAGGTCTTGCCGTTCCAACCACCGAAAGTGACCTCGCCGAGCATGCCGGGCTTGTCCTCGGCACCCTTCTGGACGGCGTAGAAGTTACCAATGTACTTATCAGGGAAGTCAACGGTAACCTCCTTAGCACTGCTCACGGTAACGGACTCGGGGCCCTCAAAACCAGGATCAGGGGTGAAGATGATGGTACGCTCCTTGTCATCGAGAGTGACAAAGGTGACGGTGGCAGCAGCAGCGTAAGCAGCAGAGGCAACAAGGCCAGTGAAAGCAGTAGCGAACTTCATGTTGGCGGTGTTTGATGTTTTTGAAATGGGGATGGGTTTGAAAGGTTTCTCGATTGTCGTCAAGACAAGAGGATTGTTGTTATGCAACGGCTGATAAAAGGACTGAATCAGGGCTTGATAATCAATGTTACTCCAAGTTGAAGGAGTAATATGTTGGTGATCGAGAACTAGCTCGATGAATCGGTTCAGGGATTGTGATAGACTGGGCCTCCAAAAAGAATGAGAAGCTTGATGTCAAATGAATGATCGTCCGAAGACAAAAGAGTTAATCTGGAACTGAAGGACTGTGTTGTGTGTTGATCGGAGTGAACATCTGGAGAAAGGGGAGGGAGGCCCGTTTTATAAACAACATCTGAATATGACAGAACCCAGACAAACCCAAAGACCTGGCACCCCGTCCTGTCGTCTAAGCTGCAGCAACGGAACAGAGCTTGGTACCCGAGATCAGATTTGTCAAGGTCAACGCTCAGGCGCCTCAGTGGAGTCGACAATTAAGGTGGGTGTATTAAGACGCCGGGCCACAAAAGACTTCCCGGTGGTGTTGTGGGGGGTGGGTTCGGCTGGCTGGATGGATGTGATGAGGACCACTTCATCGGTCAACACAACATCGGCACAGCATCAGTACAAAGTGCAGCACTGTGCTATGCTGTGTACCACAAAGCTCTGTTCTCTTGTCTTCTTCTTCTTCTTCTTCTTCTCAAATCCCCCGCACTAGCACTTGCTGCGGTGGTTCCAAGTCGCAACCTCATCCCAAGCCCTTCCCTTCTCATACCGAGCACGCACAATGTTGTGGTGGTGTGGACTCATTTGACCGCTCCTGACTGGCCCGTGAGAAGCTTGTTGACCGCGGCCCGTCTCTACAAGCTTTCGAGGAACAAAGGGGTGGCAGACCGTTGTTTCAACACTTGTCTTCGTGGTCTTGTTCATTTCGTCTTCCCTTTGTGCAAAGCCGCTTCGTTTCTCTCATTCGTCGTATCGAAATGAAACAATTTGTGTCAGTGTGAGCCTCATCTAAAATATCATTTCGCACCCTGGGAAGCGCCTAGAGTAAGCGCGCGACAACAAAGGAAACATTTGAAAGAACTGTTAGCCTACGTACAGTATGAGCCAGAGCCGGTACGTACTGAAGCCCACTTCAGTCACCCAGGCCTTGGACTCGAAGACAAGCTTCTCGGGCCCCTCTTCACATGGAAGCAGGGCTTACGAGGCAACGCTGTCCCTGCCAACTCAGGGCAACAAGCCCGGGACCGTCAGAGTCACAGTCACAGTCACAGTACAGCACAGTCCTCAGAGGAGGCCTGGAGGCGTCTGTCAGCGATTCAGCGTGGTCGCTCCCACTCCCGCGGCTGCGTACTCCGTACCGGCAGAGACAAAGCCTGCAAGGGTGTGGCTAAGTGGGCGACTACCGCAAGGGGCGGCCCACAAAATCGCTCTATTTTTTCTTCTAGCTGCAGCTTGGCTTACTTCTGCTAGCCATTTCTCATCTCTCATTGGCTCAGTGTTTACCCTCAGTGCCTGGTACCTGACAGGCGTCCATGTGGTCGGACAAGAAAGGCTTGTTTCAAAATCTGCTCGACGCCGGGAGGGTGTGATGGGGCCCAAGACTTCGCCATACGAGTCGTCGGATGGTGGGAGAGAACCTGGAAAGTTGAAAGCGCAATGGTCTACCTACAGGGTCAATTTGCAGTCCAACGGCAGTGCATGTCAGCAATAGCAGAGTCTGATAATTTGAAAATGCACAACAAACTTTTCTCCCACTTTTTACTCTTTGACCGGGAATAGTCCCGTCCCATGCAAGCACTCTGGCACTTAGCGTACGACGCTTGCTGGCATCATCAATGACCTGAGACTTGGACTTGAGTGAAAACTCTGAGCAGGGCCACTGACGCCAATGTCACTGTCTTTCTCGCAACCTCAGAGTTACGTATCTATCAGTGACACGTGGAGAATGAATCAATGAGCCAGAGCCACTGCGTCTTTTCTGAATCTTTCAGAATCGAACAGACTTTTTCGCTGTGCGGGCACTAATGACCATTCGAGCATTCCCGACTGCGGCCCCGTTTGAAAGATGCCTCGTTGATTTAGCTATCTCCACCAGAAAGTCAAAAAGGCACGCGACAACCGTGGTGTTTTTGGTTGACATGTCAGGTTTCCCGAAGCCAATCGCACATGGCGAAGAGCCTAAAATTCATGATTCAGACCTCGTCACTTGACCAGCTTTTGGGTATTAACGAGTGACTCGGTCTGTATGCCACGTTGCGATGCCACTTAAGCATACATACGTAGCCGAACGAGTTTTTTCCAGACCGTTTGCTGTACCTGGCGATCAATCGCCCCCATCTCAATGGGAAGCAGGGTACAGCAGCCGCGTCACCAATCATCAGCTAAAGGTAACTGCTCATAAAATTCATATCCCTGCAATACGCGATCAAGATGCTGGGTCGTTGATTCATCGAAGATGGTAAGGTGGGGAGCAGAGTAGTTGGCCCGAAAACAATGTTGGCGCCTGCAGTGTTTGCTGGGCATTCGTGAGAGTAATGGCTTGTTGACAACAGCGCCTTTTCCATTGCGTTTACTCGTTGGCCGAGAAGATAACTGAACGGGTCGGTTTTCCTGCCTGAGGCAGCTACACTAGAGGAGCAGGGAACTTAAAACGGATTCGTATAAACGGAGTGGGAACAAAAGAAAAAACTGCGTTCTTGGTGCGTTAAAAACGTTACGGACCTTATTCCATCTTGGTCTACGCCGCCCGACATAGTATGAAACTGCTACGAACGGTGCGTAATCTGGTTACGCCGCGCGGCTATGGCCTTGATCTCGAGTTGTCGGCCTAGCCGGGAGAGTGCTCCGTTCTGAGCATTCTGAGCATTCTGCAGCCAAGAGTCGACTGTCCGAGACTGTGTGAGTATGAATGACTGTGTTAGACTGCTGCTAGTATCAATCTCCTCTCCTCCCCAAAGCAATTGGCTGACACAAGTCCTGCTAAGTTCTGCTTTGAAGTCTGACGTCCACATCGTCAACTGCCTTGTTGTTGATATGTCGATCACCTGTGCTTGACAAGGATTGTGTCAAAGCTTTCGCGATACTGACATCAATTCGAGCTTTCTATATCGATCAGACTCGATGGATTGTATGTTGCCTCACACTGCGTGATTAATGAGCATGGCCGCCAAAGTTGAACCAAACCGCCTAGTTTCAGACCAACGATGTCTACCATAATACCCGTAGTTACGAGTCATAGCAATTGCCAGTAAAGGAACAATTATGCGGCCGCTTTAATGCAGGCGAGGGCCAGACTCTGCATTGCTGTCGTCTAGTGTTTTCTTTAACTCATGCTGAAGGTTCTCTGCAGCATCGTGCCAAAACTTGTATAGTACGGCAGCCTAGAGCCTGCCGCCAGAAGAGCTTAGGTTAATTCTGGCGGACAACACGAGGCAGATTCTTCTCTCGGGCCGTGCTGGTCGCCAATGGGTCGTTCGTAACTGGTAGGAGACGACTAAAAGGCAACGCAGAGAGTTCCACTGTTGAGAGTCGATTTATCGTGTGCCCTAGCTTCTGTGCGCTACTCTTGCCTGAAGTCGAGTGCAAAGAGTGTTAATGACCAGGATCCAATGATAGGCTGCAGGGAGCAAGTGGAAAGGCCCACAACTTCGGACACCGGCCGGTAAACCGGTAGTCTTGGAGTGATGCCGAACGCGCTGGTTCTGATCCGACACCGAAGAGAACAAACCCCGCCCGGTACTCAAGTTGTGCCCGCACATGTCGGCCAACATCTTCCGTGTGTTGTCGAGGTCAACTACCAGAACAAGGTTCATGACCAAGGCAGGTAGGAAGAATGTGATGAGAAAATTCCCTCATTTGAGGCACAGTAGAACAGTTTCCACCACACTAGACCTTTCAACTTGAAGTTGAAAACATAGATGTAATATGGGTATACCATGCCATATTAGCTCGTTTCGATATGACAACGCATGCGGCTTGTGATAATTTGTCGATTTTGAAGTTGATTTGGTCTTGGAAACTCTGAAATCAGAGTCGTAGCGTGACAGTACTTTGAGCTGGGTGAATACATCAAAACTAAAGAGTTTTCTTGTCACATCCGGATAAATGGCTGGGCACAGTATGGGGGTACTCAGAAGGGAGCATCGAGGTATGGCAACATCAATACCTTAGTCAGAACGGGGAAGCTCAACGTGTGCGGATTTTCCGACCTGCACTAGGTTATTGTAACCCGCTTGCGATGGTGTGCATGATCGATAACCGGCGTGATAGACTGTTCAAGGACGGGAACATGCTTCCATGGTCTTTTTCAGGCATCGTCACTTGACGTTCACTTTGAGTATACGGGTTGATAGTTGAATGAAGCGTTTCTGGGCCAGAAGATAGAGAGGCAAGAGGCCAGGCATAACGAGAGCAGAGATGTTTCCCTCCAGCCTGAGTCAATAAGCGGAAGATCGACATGTTGAGCTCGAAGCGAAGATATTTGCCGCAAGTCTTCCATAAGGTTCCGCAGTCGGTGTGTGGCTTGTTAGTAAAGGAGTTTTTATTGTCCGATGAGATCTTTGTCAGAGGAAACAATTCGAAAGTCTTAGGCGCTGAGAGCAATGATGTCGAGGTTGAGGTTAAGTTGAGTTGAGGGAGTCACGAGGCGGGGTGTCAATCGACCGTGTGATCATGACTTCCGCCTTCCCTTCCGTCCACCAACACGTGACCATACATGACCGAACCTCACCTTAATGCATATGCATATACAACACCCAACAAAGGTACGAGTGATAATTAGGGTTTACGAGGGACTTTTAGATTTAATGCAGTGGCTCGCTGGTGAATTTATTCACTTTTGGTGCAGCTTAATCGCAGGTGCCGTAGCTAGTAATCGACTTAGTAGTATTGCGTAGTCGCTTACCCTATTGCGCCAATGTTGCTTCTATATTCAACCACTACTGAACACCATCGCAATATAAAGTAACCCATGATAGTACTACAAACCCATAAGTCTGAAGCCTTGCCAGTCTAATATAGATCTCTGGCTCTAATATATTCATATCTTGGTGCTCTAACAATATCCTAGGTGTTTAGTCGATACCTCCATAATACATCCTTAATCGACAAGTTTCATGTTTCTACACGAGAAATAGAAACAGTTAACCGCTTACTCGGCCCTTTCTACAACACTATCTATAGTGCCACTAAAAATCACCGGGTGGCCTACAAGTCGACGGGATTGAATAGAAGATTTGAAAATCCAGTTGCATTTCATCATGTGAGAGCACATTGAAGGACGTAAATACCAATATCGGCGGGCTCATCCTTCACAAATCGATGACTGCACGAATAATAAACGAGTAAATAATGAGTAAATAACATGGTGCAGTTACCTGAATTCGGCCCTAATCAAACCAAACATCTCCTCACATATGCTACACTCTGGAATATATACTCGACCAAGGATCTGCAAGTTCCCGACCAGATATCTCACTTGAGTTTCGCCAACATGTCTTTGCATGGGCCCAGCACGAACATCTACCTCGATCTTTCACCAGCATGCTTTCATTCACCCAATCAACCAGATTATATCAAGTGAAGCACCTCATCGTGCTGCAGCAAGATGCATGAAAAAGCCCTATGACGGCGAGAGTTCATATTGTAGATGTCTCTTGTCCACTCGTCGCCAGCAGAAAGGTTCATAACTCGAGAAAGCCATGTCGGATCTATGCTGAGAGATCGGATCTTTCCGTCAACCTGGCATTTGTAGGATATTCTCTAATGATCAAGGTTTCATGTGAAGCGGTGTTTATATGGCTTGCAGTTTCTTCTCACGATCTCAGTATAAGAATCCTCAAGCTCTTCTGCAATATCAAAAGTGTCCTGTCTCACCCCAGCACTCTCATACACCTTCTGAGAAACTTATCTCACTGTCCAAAGCTTAAACTACACCGTCTTTCAAGATGAAGTCCACTCAGAACCTCGTAGCAGCAATACTGATCAATGGTGTTGCTGCTGGCATGGTGAAGCCAGCCATCAGGAATGAGACGGAGCCCAACACGGCCAAAACTTTTGTTGCTACGGTCACGTCCGACTACTCCTTCTATTGTCCGGTGAGTTGAGCTGTACTCTAAGCTTAAGGTATGACTTGACTAATATCGACCCAGGAGCCCACCGCGTTCTCTCGCGGGGAAGTTACCTATACGGTTACGGAGCCAATGTATGTGACTATCAGTCGTGAGTCTCACATGCCTGCTCATCCAACATATCACAATATAGCTGACAAACTTACTAGACTGCCCCTGCGAGGTTACCATGACGCAGAATCCATTGTCTCCTGAGGCACCGGTTATGCCTACTGCCCCTCCAGGACCGCCTGCACCACCAGCTCCCCCAGCTC